>BGPR01048668.1:0-11495 GCA_013235015.1 Araneus ventricosus
ACATTTTTTATGCGAGTTTTTCCAAAACGGTACTTACTTTCCGGACACGCCTCGTAAAAGATAAGAATTTCTTGTAAAGCTCTTATCTGAATATTAACATTAATATGACAATTGAGTATTCTCCATACCTCTTAGTTGTTATGTTATGGATAGGTCCAAAAGCTAAAGCAACAACTGTACAAGTAAGGCAGATTACATTATACGGCATACTAAAGTCGGGAGTAGGTAGAGATACAAGTAAAATCTGTGTGTATATCCTCAAGAAGATTCCTTTGTCAAGTCTAAAAAAAATAATTGGAAATTTAACCACTGTTCTCAAAATTAAGTCAAATAAATTTAATATGGTTCATGAAAAACAAGATGTTTTAGTTAATGACTATACTTAACTTAAAGTTATGAAATTTTATTTTTGATTTTTAATGTTCATTAGCAAATTATGGATTTCAAAGCTTCAAATATTTTATCTTATACCAATTCAAGAGATATTTCAACAGAAGACAATAAATGATGTTTGTGATTTTTATTCAAATACAACAAACAGCTTAGATAAACTACTATTAAGACTTTTAATAAATCAGACTCCTTAAAATAATATCATGTAATCAGTACTGAACCCTGTTGGTACAGTCTTATATTTAGCTATTTATGATTTTGCAACTAAACGATAAGCTGCAAAGCAAATATCCAAAATTTAAAAATTAAAAAACACATGTACAAAGTAGATTAACTTAGAAATGATAACTGTCTCATTCTATGTCAAATAGGAAGTCATGGTACATTCATGAATGAAATGTTCAGAACAATCTTATTTGATACCATTCATTACATGTATTAAGTAGTTTAGTAATAGAAATTACTTAAACTGATTCATAAAATGTATCCATGGATTTGCTAAACAAGTATAGAAGAATTTATTGTCATTGTGAGAAATTTATTATTATTTCATGTTTTCATCATTCTTATTGTATTTTAGAATTCTAATTGTGAATGGCTAAACTTTTTAAACAATGTAAATGAAATTCCGGTATTCTTTTTTAAAATCATTTAATATGGTAAGTGAAATGACAGTTTAATAAGAAATAAGAATTAAATAGATGAAAAATGAACCAAATATATTTTTCATTCTATCTATTACGATTTAACAAAAATGACTGCAAGAGTACAGATTTTTCAAAAAAGAACTTTTTTAAAAGGATGCAAAAAATATTGCTTGCATTCAAAATTCACTTTAAATTGACATAATTTGAAAAATGATTAACAAGCAAAGGTGAAAAGGTACCTTTGGTGTACACTTCCAGGAAATTTCGAACAATTTCTAACTGTATCCAATAGTGTGCTGATAACAGCCGATCCTGCATAAAACCCATGATTGGCATCAGGAGGATACTCTGTCCATTTTAGGAACGCAAAATCAAACTGAATACTCATTTCTGTCTTGGAATGAGGAGGAAGGGTCAAAACCAGTTCCAGATGATGAGGTCTGGTACGGTCTTTTGCAGGCTGATAGTGTAAGTAATCTATAATTAAACGATAAACGAAAGTACAAGAGATTTTTTGTATTATCTTCAGAATGAAATGCATCACATTTTATATTGAATTATTTTGCATTTTATTTCTAAAGAAATAATTCACTACAATAAATATTTTAAAGAAATAGTATACATTAACCCCTTCTTGGTCAGCGTCACTTGTCATGCGAAGAAGAGAAAAATTGCATCGTCGATAGTGAATTCGTCAGTTTACGTCAGAACTAGTTAAACGTCTTGTTATATTCCACGATTATTTTTCGTATTTCTGAATATTGCTAAGAAATGGTGCAAATAGTCCTACTTTCTTCATGTTTTCGCAGTGAGTTTTCCCGCCTTTAATGGTAAATATAAGCATTTTGTTGGAGATTCAAAAAAAAAAAATCCGACCAAAAAGGGATTAAACAATTAATCACATGGAATTAAGACTTTGCATTTACAACATAATGATGTTCACTAATAAAAAAATTCTATTTAAGACCAGGGTGCGTACTCAAATTTGTAGAAAAAAAGTAAGCACTTTTTAAGCACCTTCAGGGAAAAAGTAAGGACTCTTTTTTTTCCTTCTTCTTTTAACTTAACACGATTTAAGTAATAAAATATACAGAAAGAAATTTAGTACCTATCCTACAGTCATGACTAGAATATATTCTCATTAACTTGTTACAGGAAAACATTTCTACATGCAGAAAAATAAACCAAAAATACTTAGGCAACAAGATTTTGAGGTACAAAATTAGAATGCTAAATCATTAATTTCAATTACTTTTATACATAAAATAGTTCTTGCTCGGGAACTCATAACATTTTCTTAAAAATAATGAGTTTTTAAGCACCATGATAAAAAATAAGCACTTTATACAAACTTTGAATAAAAAGTAAGCACTTTTAAGGGCCTTCTAAAACGAAAATAAAAAGTAAGTAGTTTTTAAGCACTTTTCATGACCGTATGCACCCTGAAGACACATATTGTACCACAACTAGGGAGAAAAAAATTGATTTTTTGTTTCTTTAAGTTGCTAATATTCCATTTAGTACTTTTGTCACAAATGAATAAATATTTTTTCTCCCAAATTTTAAATACACAGTTTTATACTTAATTATATCGAATGTGTTCACTCTCCAAATTTAGGGTATCAATAACTATCATGAATAACAAAAGTTGTTAATCTGAATGTATCACATAACTAAAATATTTTTAAGCTAGAATTTTGAAAATATTAAGTAAGGTTTTTTTTTTTGTTTGTTTGTTAATTTTCCCATGAAAGAGAAAAACATATTTCAATAAACAAATTTCATAATATTTCAATTATTAACATTACACATTAGAAGTTCAAATAATTAATAGTCATTTTACAGCTTATCAACATTGACTTATATATCATTTATATAATTTCTTTTATGTGAATAACATCTCAAATATGCAAGCTCAATCGATATCAATATTTATCTTTTTTAAAAATGTTTCAAAAAACACAAATGAACTGCTAATGAAGATATGAGAATACATTACTAAACTAATTATAGAAATATGAGAAACTTCAAACTACTAACTAAAGAAGATACGTGATAAACTAATTAGCTTTTTACAATTACCTCTACTAATAATAAAGGAGAATGTGTGTGCGTTGGTGCTCTACAGGACGGACTGCTAGACCTAAAGCAACTAAATTTGGCACAAACATACCTTGGAGGGTGGGAATGTGCACTTTGGAGTCGTTTGTTCGAAATTTTAATTATAATTTTAATTAATTAAAAATTAAGCTAAATTTTGTCGTTTTCCCTCAATAACATCCGAACATATTACAGCACAAAAATTATTTTTATTCCATTTGAAAATTTAAAAAATTATCTTTCCAATGATATCAATTAACTTGTGGTAAGATTTTTTCTCTAATTTTAATAAATTTTTTAAAATATCTTTTGGCATAATTTACAACAATACTTTTCATTGTTGCAACGCAATTCAAATCATTTTCATTGTTTAAACAAATATTTATTAGCGTGTTTCTCTTCCCTTGTTGAAAGCTAAGGGAATATCTTAATGTTTAATGCTATGTTTTAATAAGTATATTTTCATCCAGCTAACATGCTGCTGGAAGTAAAATGCACCACGGCATTTTAATGTTGAAATAAAATGCATATTTTGCAAGAGAAATAAGAGAGTGAAGTTGATGCCGACAGCGCGCAATTAGATGTTACATGACACAGACAGTTACTTGACACCATTAGGGACGTTCATGAATAGGTGCAAGGCTACTTATCACCATTGTATACCCTCGAACTCTGAGCCAGGAGTGCAAGGCTACTGACAGAACATGGGTTAAATGTCTATCACAAATGGAATTTAAAATTACTTTGTGAAGGGAATCAAGAATATCAAATTATACATAAAAGATTTGTTAGGAAAAAGATAAATCAATCGTAATATATTGTGCTTACCTTTTTCTCGGTTTAAGTTTTCCTGGCCTAAAGTTTTTAAATGTACGCGAAAAACGCCTACATAAACAAAAGCGTAGTTCGCTTCTGTTCTTTCCCGAGAAATTGTTTTTCTTAATCTATAAACATATTAATCTTATAAATAATAAACTAAATTTCAGGATCTCATGCTGAGTTAGTATTGTACAAGATTAAATTATTTTTTAGATGCAACCGTCTAATTAGCATGAGATTCCGATATTTATGATTCTGAGTCATAACTGCTGTATTGTATGCAAATGTATATGCAAATCTGTGAGTCGATTGTATAAAAGCGGATGCAAGCATTTGCAACTTAATCCTTTACTTTCGTTTCTTCTCTTCTGCTCACTGGCTGATTCATGCTACCTGCTGCTCAAATGAGCAAGAATTATGTAAATATTTTTCAATTTTTAAAACGTGTATATGTAACTTCGTGTTTTTATATTTTTGTCAAACCTAAACTAATAAGTGCAGTTAGCCGTAAATATATATATCGAGCCGACCAAGTCTGCGGCAGCATGAAACCACGTCATCTAAACTGTCTTGGACATTTTGGTGACCCTCTGGATGGAAGCATCGATGTACGAGAAAGTGTATATATGTATATATATAAAGAAAATATAGTACGAGAACATCTCATGGGCCCTCAGCACTATCCTGACAATGGACTCGTCTCCGGGACCAGGGGCGAGGTGTCCCGTAATCAAGAAGAAGAAGAAGCCGTAAATATTGTTGATTCTGATTTTTAATCAAATAAAATCCTCTGCATTATAAGTCATATTAGTATGCGATTAGATGTTTTTTTTTTTTTAAAAGGCCACTGCGTGATAATAGAATTTCTTTAAAGTAAAGTTCAGCCAAAGCTTTACGTCGCATTTTTAGAGGAATAACAATATCATCAAGATTTAATTGAAATTATATTCCTGGTGAACAAGCAGGTCGCCGAAGGCGGCTAGTATGTCATAAACTAATAAGCTAATTACAACTAAAGAAAATACAAGAATAAATTATAAATAAAGTAGTCAGCTAAAAATACTAACATAATTTAAAATATTTTCTGAAGGAAAGAAAAGATGGTAACAAATGCTTCTTACCTGGAGTCAGGAGTTTTCTGCCACTTTTAATAGACAAAGTGTGACTATATAAACGCAAATACCATGGAATCATGTCATAATAGAGAATCTTGAGCGATTTTTTTCGGTGATTGTTATGAAATGTGACATGAATGCCACCTTGTTCCTGGCCATAACCTAAAATTAAATTATATATTGAAAAATGTTCTTAAATTTATGACTATCACATTAGATGACAAGATTAATCTAATATCAAAACTCCATTAGAAAAAACATCGCACTATAAAATATTTAATCCTTATATTTCTTAGAAATCAAAGGAATGGTTTCAATCATAAAAGGTTCACCAGAAATTTTTTTAACCATAAAAAAAAATTCTTAATGAATCACCCAAAAGATTATGACATATAAGAAAATTTTTAATTTATATGACAGGCATTAGTTCAATGCAGTTATGCAATTGGAAGCCATCTCCAAAGCATATATTTTAAGATATAAAGTAAGCGCTCAAGTTAACACAAGTCCAATCAATTAACTTCAGGTTTAATGAAAAGACTAACATAGCAGATGTAGTTGGCAGAAAGAAACAAAAGCTTGGAACTTTTGGGGGCTTTTTTCCGACTCTTTTCCTTTAAATAAACAGTCTTAAGGAAATTTTTTTTAGCCCTCTGAGTGCCCAATTATTTTGAACTTTTAGCTGTCAGGTTAGAAAGCTTAGTTTTTAAAGTAAATGAATTGATTTTTTTTTGTATTTAATTTTATCTCTGAAATCTGAAGAAAACTTTATCCATGATTTTTTAAGAAAATATGCATATAAATACGAGCTATCTGCTTTTGAACTGAACATGAAAAACGTAAAAAGACGTTTGCGCCGCTCAGAGGGTTAAAGACTGGTATGGAGTGCATATTAAATATTTTGCAATTATAATATGCATCATAATTTCAAGTGTAATATTCTATTTTAAATACTATTTAGTATAATTCATCATTTGATGTTGTCTTTGAACCTTCTGAATAACAAAGGATTTTAAAATCTTACAAATCCAATGAAAAGCAGAAATCAAGGCAATCATGTCCTTGGATTACAGATAGCAAGCAGGAAGGCAAAAAAAGAAAAGCATAAAATAATTCAATAAGACAAATCTCTCAGCATAATCTATCATAATTTAAAATTATGACGAAAAAGTGAATTTATGTAGCAGAAAGTATATATTTCAACAATACATATTTTACAAAAGAAATAAGAAAGTGAAGATGGCGCCGGCAACGTGCAATTAGATGTTACATGGCATGGTCAGTTATTTGACTCATTAGGAACATTTATGTAGACAATGAACAGAACAAGTGCAAGACCACTAAAAGAACATGGGTTAAATATCTACGACAATCTGAAGTTTAAAATTATGTTGTTAAAGCAGCCATGAATATAAAATGATACAAGATTCAACTGAAATCATATTCTCGGTGAAAAGCTGGTCAATGAAGGTGGCTAGTATATTAATAAATAAAAAAATGCTCATATATATTTAAAGAATCTGAGGATCATATGCTATCCAACTCCTAGTATAAGCTTTACATTTCATATTTGAAGGTTGAAACTTTCACAGCACACAAGTTATACAGATTCAGACAATGTTTATCACAAACAAAGTATCTTCGACAAACAGTCAGACATTAGTTTTGCAAGATATTTAACCCTTTCAGGATGGGCGATGCACATATGCATTTTGAGCAGAAACAATTTTTAAAGACCACTAGATGGCATCCTGTGTCCATTTATTTTGAACTGAACATAATCATCGGAGCCTGACCTTCAGTTCGTTCACATTCTGTCTGAATTTGGTATTTTCTTATCAGCTATTTGGGGCGGGGAGAGAGCTAAAACGTAATATAAACAAACAGAGCTGGGATGTTTCACTCTCCACGTGGTTTCGCATTTTTTTATTTCTCTGAATACTTTTATTTATTTCTTTTTGCTACTATGAGGGGTTCCTTTTGGGTTTTACCATCAGCCCAGTTACACATTGTGATGCTTTCGTATAAATATATAGTGTACTTTGCTTTTTATTTCTGAAAGCCTTGACTCAAGTTTATTATGGCGAGAAAGCTTTACTTATGAGACGAAGAATACAAATGAACCAATTAGTTAGAGTGACAAGAGTGATGATTCATTTTCTAAAGAGTTAAAAAGTGATATTTCTAGTGATTTCTTTGTATTCCTCTCTGCTTTGAGGTTTTTCACACTCAGTTTTCATTTTTAAATTTTGCTACTTCTTCTTCTAAATAGTCTTTTTGCCTATTAAAATTTCAGAAAAAGTAGAATAGTGCTTTCAAAAATTATTTCTCAAGGTAAGCAAATTTTTTATATATATTTTCATATAAATTGAAGGAAAATGAGTATTTATGCTAATTTTAATGTATATCGCAGCTTAATTAATAATCTAAAATGGTACCAAAAATTACAAGGTTAGGGCTTAAACTTTTTGTGTGTGATTTTTTTCTGAAGTTAGGCTTAGAAACGCAAAAACCCCGTCCTGTGGGACAATTCCTTTCCTTCGCTCCACCCCGTAAGAAGGACTTTGTCAAAGGCGTGTCGTCCCGAAAGGGTTAAAATTAAAATTCATTTAAAAATAACCTTTAATCATTTATTTCAAAAATAGACACTATAACAATAGAAATAAAATGTACCTGCAACTTTTCTATCTACATAAAGAATGGGAGATGGTATTATTCCATATATATGAATATTTTCATACGTTACACCAATATTAACATATTTTGAATCTTTAAACATCTTTTTCAGGTTATAAACTCCATATTCTCTTTCCTCTGTATATCCACTGTCATTGTCAAAATTTTCTTTGATTATTTCATGTGGTTTGTGATTTAAAGCAAAAGGAATTCCAGACTGAAAATAAAATTTTAGTTATTAGCTATAACTTCCAAACTATAATTTTTAGCTACTTTTCAAGCTGAAAAACAAAAAATATGTATTCAAGTATTTCAGAAACCTCAAAAAAAATGATCAAGAATTCATGCAAGATACATGCAAAAAAGCAGCAGCATGAGTGACTTGATCTTTAATTGAATTCCTCAGACATTAAGAATTAAAAAGCAACAAATATACTGCTACATTCAAATTTTCTCTTTGATTCTCAGAACAGTAGAACCCTGCTAATCCGAAATTCCGGTTAATCCGAACCGATTTTATTTTCGAAAATTATACATAATTGAAAAGATTACCCGAAAAGATTTAAATATACATACTAAACACAAAAAAGTACTTTTTCAGCATGCATAATTTTGTACACATTGAAGAAACTAATGCAAATCGCCACAAGATACAGGATACACTTCATACAGGAGCACATCCATTATTCTAGTGAAAAGGGGAGACATATTCTCTTTCTGTTGCTTTTGAATAAAAGAATTCAAGAGATAATAGTACTGAGTTCTTATAACTTGTATTTTTTTAGCACACATCTTTTCCTTTTCTATTTTTATCGGAATTTCGGGTAATCCAAATTTTTTGTAATCCGAACAGGCACCGGTCCCAATTTGTTTGGATTAGCAGGGTTCTACTGTATTATTATACTAAACAAATATGAAGTTATATCTACTCTTTATATGTAAAAAAATAAATAAGCTGAAATCTGTCACGTTTTTACATTACATCAGGCTTATTTTAAATCTTATATATCATTTGATATAATTCATTTCAGAATTTATACAACTTAAATAATGATGAAATTTAAAAATTTTATTATGTTATAAGTTGATGTGATGGTAAAGTTACAGTTGCTTGAGTGTGTGTTGAGAGGCGGCTGGTCTTCAGAGCTCTCTTCCCTAGTATAAATGTGTTTACTCAATAAATGCAATTATAAATATTATAAGGAATCCGAGATAAAAATTTTACAATAATGCCTCATCTAAGTATTGTCAATATAAAAAGGTTTAATCATGAATGAACATTTATTTTCAAAATTATAATAGCAAAACATTCTAAGCATTTAATTAAAATGTAATATTATACTTTATTTGAAGATACATCCACAAAAACTTCGCTTGTTGTAGCAACAGGACATGTACTCAAAAGACTTGACCCAAAAAGTTTCACGAAAGACCAATCTGAAAGGAATTCTCATTTAAATAAATTTAAATCAACTGCAAAAATTCACCAAAAATATTTTAACCAGTTATTCACCTTGTTTCTTCTGTTGGGAGACAGGTGGATCAAAAACAATCGATACCGACTGGATCAATTCTATGGCAATTTTCGAGCAGCTTTCCTGAATGCAAGAAGAAAGAGAGAGAAAAACTCTTAAAATATCTTTCTGAGACAAGGCAAATTTCAAATAAACTTTATAAGCAAAATTTTTTAAATAAAACATAAATATTTTTAAATAAATCTGATCCAAATAAATTTAGACAGGTTCGTTTTCAAAATAAAACAGCCTTTTGTAATGTATAGTAAATTTTACTCTAAATTTTGGCTTATTGTTAATTGAATTCTAAAACAAATAAAATTGATAATTTTAAAATAAATTATTGAAATTTAAAAATCAACCAAGTAACTGCTGCACTGGAATTCTAGCTTTCAACAGTAATTGAACAAACCAATGATTCAACATTCAGTGAATGACATACACAGCTAGTCAACTCATATTGAAAATAAGATGCTACATAACTAATCAGAATATTCCTCGTAAAACAATCAAATTCAATATCTGTAATTTATAAAATAAAAATAAAAAAAGCATATATTCTAAAAGTTAAAATGCGGCAAAATTTCCTTGAAATCTTATCTTAGAGAGTTAATTATGTTAAGCTTCCAAGCAACCAATTATTTTATTCTCATAAATTTCAGAGCTGAAAAAAAAACCTTTAAAATGGATAAACTACACTTTTTCAGATGTGACATAATCTCTGCACACTAAAGAATTTTTCTCCCATGGAGATAGAAGAAAAATATTCAGATGAGTGTGAATCAGCCACTTAAGAGCAAAATGTGAAGAAAGGTGAGAACCAGTTTGGCCGCTAGGAGAATTAAGGCAAAAACTACCAAATTTTTTAAAAGATTTAATTGCCAAATTTAAATCAGTCAAATAGACCAATTTAGGAACCTTAATATGCATTAATTTTAGGGACTAAAATTAAAATTCAACAAACCTTACACACTCTCCGCACATCAACAGCCACAGATACATAATGGGCACTAAAAATATTTAGAGCATTTAAGAGTGTTGACAATCCAGCCTGCAAAAATAAATTGAAATTTTTTTTTAATGGAAGCATGTTACATATAAACAAATCTCATTGCAAGGTATGATGTTCTGAAAAGCATAATTACTCACTGTTTGATACTCAACTTTCGTAAAATAAAAAGTTCTCTGATGAACACATATTTGCATATAATAAATCATCAACTTCTTAATTATTAAGCTATGCGTATCTTTTTTTAAGAGCTTCAAAATCATGAATGTCATACTACCAGTGGCGAATCCAGAATTCGGGTCTGGGGGGGAGGGGCTGAGGTCATAAAAAATTTTGTATCGTCATGGCGAATGTCAAACCTCATTGCTTATGTAATCCAAAACACTTTAACTTTACAGACTTTACTCACCTCACAATAAGAATCATAAAGAACACTACAATACGTTCGATAATTTAATAAAAAAATACAATGAAATAACTAGCCAAAAAATGTTTTCGACCACGTCAATGCTACAAGTGGAATGGCTAGAAAATTAGGAACATTTTCGAACCTGTCATGCCAGAAAGCAATGTTGTCATGTTTTTAATATTTCTTTAATAAAAGGGAAATTAAGAACAAGCAGTTGTAGTGATTTTAAATGAAATCAAGAATTCTAGTTTAGCTCTGGGGGGGGGGGGGGGGGCAGCCCGATAACCCCTCCCCTGGATTCGCCACTGCATACTACAAAATACTGAATAGATATTATAAAGATGAATAAAAAAGTTTTAATGAGTATGCAAATCTAGAAAATAATCCATACAGATCAAAACTATTTTGCAACAAATAAGTTATTAAACTGTTAAGAATTGCATTTTAAATGCTTATAATTTTTACGTTTGATTTCTCTCACACAGATAATTTATTGTGGAAGAAAACTTATAGAAATTATTCTTTTAAATACACATTATTTAGTACTGCTTACTATAACGCTTTCCTCATCTTTCATAATGACACCAAGAATGAAATAATTTTCACCGATTTACAATAACTGGTATTTAGTATTAAAAGTTAACACATTGACTGCCGATCCTGCGTCATCACCAAGGAGTCAATCACGCGCTGGTGCGGGAAACACTACGCTTCAATATTTATTCTCTGGTTACATTTTGGGTATATATGCTGGTGTTGGCGTGGAATGAAGGTTAGAAACTAGTTGTAAATGTATGTGGTTTCAAATTTTTT
>BGPR01048669.1:0-11495 GCA_013235015.1 Araneus ventricosus
ACATTTTTTATGCGAGTTTTTCCAAAACGGTACTTACTTTCCGGACACGCCTCGTAAAAGATAAGAATTTCTTGTAAAGCTCTTATCTGAATATTAACATTAATATGACAATTGAGTATTCTCCATACCTCTTAGTTGTTATGTTATGGATAGGTCCAAAAGCTAAAGCAACAACTGTACAAGTAAGGCAGATTACATTATACGGCATACTAAAGTCGGGAGTAGGTAGAGATACAAGTAAAATCTGTGTGTATATCCTCAAGAAGATTCCTTTGTCAAGTCTAAAAAAAATAATTGGAAATTTAACCACTGTTCTCAAAATTAAGTCAAATAAATTTAATATGGTTCATGAAAAACAAGATGTTTTAGTTAATGACTATACTTAACTTAAAGTTATGAAATTTTATTTTTGATTTTTAATGTTCATTAGCAAATTATGGATTTCAAAGCTTCAAATATTTTATCTTATACCAATTCAAGAGATATTTCAACAGAAGACAATAAATGATGTTTGTGATTTTTATTCAAATACAACAAACAGCTTAGATAAACTACTATTAAGACTTTTAATAAATCAGACTCCTTAAAATAATATCATGTAATCAGTACTGAACCCTGTTGGTACAGTCTTATATTTAGCTATTTATGATTTTGCAACTAAACGATAAGCTGCAAAGCAAATATCCAAAATTTAAAAATTAAAAAACACATGTACAAAGTAGATTAACTTAGAAATGATAACTGTCTCATTCTATGTCAAATAGGAAGTCATGGTACATTCATGAATGAAATGTTCAGAACAATCTTATTTGATACCATTCATTACATGTATTAAGTAGTTTAGTAATAGAAATTACTTAAACTGATTCATAAAATGTATCCATGGATTTGCTAAACAAGTATAGAAGAATTTATTGTCATTGTGAGAAATTTATTATTATTTCATGTTTTCATCATTCTTATTGTATTTTAGAATTCTAATTGTGAATGGCTAAACTTTTTAAACAATGTAAATGAAATTCCGGTATTCTTTTTTAAAATCATTTAATATGGTAAGTGAAATGACAGTTTAATAAGAAATAAGAATTAAATAGATGAAAAATGAACCAAATATATTTTTCATTCTATCTATTACGATTTAACAAAAATGACTGCAAGAGTACAGATTTTTCAAAAAAGAACTTTTTTAAAAGGATGCAAAAAATATTGCTTGCATTCAAAATTCACTTTAAATTGACATAATTTGAAAAATGATTAACAAGCAAAGGTGAAAAGGTACCTTTGGTGTACACTTCCAGGAAATTTCGAACAATTTCTAACTGTATCCAATAGTGTGCTGATAACAGCCGATCCTGCATAAAACCCATGATTGGCATCAGGAGGATACTCTGTCCATTTTAGGAACGCAAAATCAAACTGAATACTCATTTCTGTCTTGGAATGAGGAGGAAGGGTCAAAACCAGTTCCAGATGATGAGGTCTGGTACGGTCTTTTGCAGGCTGATAGTGTAAGTAATCTATAATTAAACGATAAACGAAAGTACAAGAGATTTTTTGTATTATCTTCAGAATGAAATGCATCACATTTTATATTGAATTATTTTGCATTTTATTTCTAAAGAAATAATTCACTACAATAAATATTTTAAAGAAATAGTATACATTAACCCCTTCTTGGTCAGCGTCACTTGTCATGCGAAGAAGAGAAAAATTGCATCGTCGATAGTGAATTCGTCAGTTTACGTCAGAACTAGTTAAACGTCTTGTTATATTCCACGATTATTTTTCGTATTTCTGAATATTGCTAAGAAATGGTGCAAATAGTCCTACTTTCTTCATGTTTTCGCAGTGAGTTTTCCCGCCTTTAATGGTAAATATAAGCATTTTGTTGGAGATTCAAAAAAAAAAAATCCGACCAAAAAGGGATTAAACAATTAATCACATGGAATTAAGACTTTGCATTTACAACATAATGATGTTCACTAATAAAAAAATTCTATTTAAGACCAGGGTGCGTACTCAAATTTGTAGAAAAAAAGTAAGCACTTTTTAAGCACCTTCAGGGAAAAAGTAAGGACTCTTTTTTTTCCTTCTTCTTTTAACTTAACACGATTTAAGTAATAAAATATACAGAAAGAAATTTAGTACCTATCCTACAGTCATGACTAGAATATATTCTCATTAACTTGTTACAGGAAAACATTTCTACATGCAGAAAAATAAACCAAAAATACTTAGGCAACAAGATTTTGAGGTACAAAATTAGAATGCTAAATCATTAATTTCAATTACTTTTATACATAAAATAGTTCTTGCTCGGGAACTCATAACATTTTCTTAAAAATAATGAGTTTTTAAGCACCATGATAAAAAATAAGCACTTTATACAAACTTTGAATAAAAAGTAAGCACTTTTAAGGGCCTTCTAAAACGAAAATAAAAAGTAAGTAGTTTTTAAGCACTTTTCATGACCGTATGCACCCTGAAGACACATATTGTACCACAACTAGGGAGAAAAAAATTGATTTTTTGTTTCTTTAAGTTGCTAATATTCCATTTAGTACTTTTGTCACAAATGAATAAATATTTTTTCTCCCAAATTTTAAATACACAGTTTTATACTTAATTATATCGAATGTGTTCACTCTCCAAATTTAGGGTATCAATAACTATCATGAATAACAAAAGTTGTTAATCTGAATGTATCACATAACTAAAATATTTTTAAGCTAGAATTTTGAAAATATTAAGTAAGGTTTTTTTTTTTGTTTGTTTGTTAATTTTCCCATGAAAGAGAAAAACATATTTCAATAAACAAATTTCATAATATTTCAATTATTAACATTACACATTAGAAGTTCAAATAATTAATAGTCATTTTACAGCTTATCAACATTGACTTATATATCATTTATATAATTTCTTTTATGTGAATAACATCTCAAATATGCAAGCTCAATCGATATCAATATTTATCTTTTTTAAAAATGTTTCAAAAAACACAAATGAACTGCTAATGAAGATATGAGAATACATTACTAAACTAATTATAGAAATATGAGAAACTTCAAACTACTAACTAAAGAAGATACGTGATAAACTAATTAGCTTTTTACAATTACCTCTACTAATAATAAAGGAGAATGTGTGTGCGTTGGTGCTCTACAGGACGGACTGCTAGACCTAAAGCAACTAAATTTGGCACAAACATACCTTGGAGGGTGGGAATGTGCACTTTGGAGTCGTTTGTTCGAAATTTTAATTATAATTTTAATTAATTAAAAATTAAGCTAAATTTTGTCGTTTTCCCTCAATAACATCCGAACATATTACAGCACAAAAATTATTTTTATTCCATTTGAAAATTTAAAAAATTATCTTTCCAATGATATCAATTAACTTGTGGTAAGATTTTTTCTCTAATTTTAATAAATTTTTTAAAATATCTTTTGGCATAATTTACAACAATACTTTTCATTGTTGCAACGCAATTCAAATCATTTTCATTGTTTAAACAAATATTTATTAGCGTGTTTCTCTTCCCTTGTTGAAAGCTAAGGGAATATCTTAATGTTTAATGCTATGTTTTAATAAGTATATTTTCATCCAGCTAACATGCTGCTGGAAGTAAAATGCACCACGGCATTTTAATGTTGAAATAAAATGCATATTTTGCAAGAGAAATAAGAGAGTGAAGTTGATGCCGACAGCGCGCAATTAGATGTTACATGACACAGACAGTTACTTGACACCATTAGGGACGTTCATGAATAGGTGCAAGGCTACTTATCACCATTGTATACCCTCGAACTCTGAGCCAGGAGTGCAAGGCTACTGACAGAACATGGGTTAAATGTCTATCACAAATGGAATTTAAAATTACTTTGTGAAGGGAATCAAGAATATCAAATTATACATAAAAGATTTGTTAGGAAAAAGATAAATCAATCGTAATATATTGTGCTTACCTTTTTCTCGGTTTAAGTTTTCCTGGCCTAAAGTTTTTAAATGTACGCGAAAAACGCCTACATAAACAAAAGCGTAGTTCGCTTCTGTTCTTTCCCGAGAAATTGTTTTTCTTAATCTATAAACATATTAATCTTATAAATAATAAACTAAATTTCAGGATCTCATGCTGAGTTAGTATTGTACAAGATTAAATTATTTTTTAGATGCAACCGTCTAATTAGCATGAGATTCCGATATTTATGATTCTGAGTCATAACTGCTGTATTGTATGCAAATGTATATGCAAATCTGTGAGTCGATTGTATAAAAGCGGATGCAAGCATTTGCAACTTAATCCTTTACTTTCGTTTCTTCTCTTCTGCTCACTGGCTGATTCATGCTACCTGCTGCTCAAATGAGCAAGAATTATGTAAATATTTTTCAATTTTTAAAACGTGTATATGTAACTTCGTGTTTTTATATTTTTGTCAAACCTAAACTAATAAGTGCAGTTAGCCGTAAATATATATATCGAGCCGACCAAGTCTGCGGCAGCATGAAACCACGTCATCTAAACTGTCTTGGACATTTTGGTGACCCTCTGGATGGAAGCATCGATGTACGAGAAAGTGTATATATGTATATATATAAAGAAAATATAGTACGAGAACATCTCATGGGCCCTCAGCACTATCCTGACAATGGACTCGTCTCCGGGACCAGGGGCGAGGTGTCCCGTAATCAAGAAGAAGAAGAAGCCGTAAATATTGTTGATTCTGATTTTTAATCAAATAAAATCCTCTGCATTATAAGTCATATTAGTATGCGATTAGATGTTTTTTTTTTTTTAAAAGGCCACTGCGTGATAATAGAATTTCTTTAAAGTAAAGTTCAGCCAAAGCTTTACGTCGCATTTTTAGAGGAATAACAATATCATCAAGATTTAATTGAAATTATATTCCTGGTGAACAAGCAGGTCGCCGAAGGCGGCTAGTATGTCATAAACTAATAAGCTAATTACAACTAAAGAAAATACAAGAATAAATTATAAATAAAGTAGTCAGCTAAAAATACTAACATAATTTAAAATATTTTCTGAAGGAAAGAAAAGATGGTAACAAATGCTTCTTACCTGGAGTCAGGAGTTTTCTGCCACTTTTAATAGACAAAGTGTGACTATATAAACGCAAATACCATGGAATCATGTCATAATAGAGAATCTTGAGCGCTTTTTTTCGGTGATTGTTATGAAATGTGACATGAATGCCACCTTGTTCCTGGCCGTAACCTAAAATTAAATTATATATTGAAAAATGTTCTTAAATTTATGACTATCACATTAGATGACAAGATTAATCTAATATCAAAACTCCATTAGAAAAAACATCGCACTATAAAATATTTAATCCTTATATTTCTTAGAAATCAAAGGAATGGTTTCAATCATAAAAGGTTCACCAGAAATTTTTTTAACCATAAAAAAAAATTCTTAATGAATCACCCAAAAGATTATGACATATAAGAAAATTTTTAATTTATATGACAGGCATTAGTTCAATGCAGTTATGCAATTGGAAGCCATCTCCAAAGCATATATTTTAAGATATAAAGTAAGCGCTCAAGTTAACACAAGTCCAATCAATTAACTTCAGGTTTAATGAAAAGACTAACATAGCAGATGTAGTTGGCAGAAAGAAACAAAAGCTTGGAACTTTTGGGGGCTTTTTTCCGACTCTTTTCCTTTAAATAAACAGTCTTAAGGAAATTTTTTTTAGCCCTCTGAGTGCCCAATTATTTTGAACTTTTAGCTGTCAGGTTAGAAAGCTTAGTTTTTAAAGTAAATGAATTGATTTTTTTTTGTATTTAATTTTATCTCTGAAATCTGAAGAAAACTTTATCCATGATTTTTTAAGAAAATATGCATATAAATACGAGCTATCTGCTTTTGAACTGAACATGAAAAACGTAAAAAGACGTTTGCGCCGCTCAGAGGGTTAAAGACTGGTATGGAGTGCATATTAAATATTTTGCAATTATAATATGCATCATAATTTCAAGTGTAATATTCTATTTTAAATACTATTTAGTATAATTCATCATTTGATGTTATCTTTGAATCTTCTGAATAACAATGGACTATAAAATCCTATAAATCCAATGAAAAGTAGAAATCAAGGCAATCATGTCCTTGGATTACAGATAGCAAGCAGGAAGGCAAAAAAAGAAAAGCATAAAATAATTCAATAAGACAAATCTCTCAGCATAATCTATCATAATTTAAAATTATGACGAAAAAGTGAATTTATGTAGCAGAAAGTATATATTTCAACAATACATATTTTACAAAAGAAATAAGAAAGTGAAGATGGCGCCGGCAACGTGCAATTAGATGTTACATGGCATGGTCAGTTATTTGACTCATTAGGAACATTTATGTAGACAATGAACAGAACAAGTGCAAGACCACTAAAAGAACATGGGTTAAATATCTACGACAATCTGAAGTTTAAAATTATGTTGTTAAAGCAGCCATGAATATAAAATGATACAAGATTCAACTGAAATCATATTCTCGGTGAAAAGCTGGTCAATGAAGGTGGCTAGTATATTAATAAATAAAAAAATGCTCATATATATTTAAAGAATCTGAGGATCATATGCTATCCAACTCCTAGTATAAGCTTTACATTTCATATTTGAAGGTTGAAACTTTCACAGCACACAAGTTATACAGATTCAGACAATGTTTATCACAAACAAAGTATCTTCGACAAACAGTCAGACATTAGTTTTGCAAGATATTTAACCCTTTCAGGATGGGCGATGCACATATGCATTTTGAGCAGAAACAATTTTTAAAGACCACTAGATGGCATCCTGTGTCCATTTATTTTGAACTGAACATAATCATCGGAGCCTGACCTTCAGTTCGTTCACATTCTGTCTGAATTTGGTATTTTCTTATCAGCTATTTGGGGCGGGGAGAGAGCTAAAACGTAATATAAACAAACAGAGCTGGGATGTTTCACTCTCCACGTGGTTTCGCATTTTTTTATTTCTCTGAATACTTTTATTTATTTCTTTTTGCTACTATGAGGGGTTCCTTTTGGGTTTTACCATCAGCCCAGTTACACATTGTGATGCTTTCGTATAAATATATAGTGTACTTTGCTTTTTATTTCTGAAAGCCTTGACTCAAGTTTATTATGGCGAGAAAGCTTTACTTATGAGACGAAGAATACAAATGAACCAATTAGTTAGAGTGACAAGAGTGATGATTCATTTTCTAAAGAGTTAAAAAGTGATATTTCTAGTGATTTCTTTGTATTCCTCTCTGCTTTGAGGTTTTTCACACTCAGTTTTCATTTTTAAATTTTGCTACTTCTTCTTCTAAATAGTCTTTTTGCCTATTAAAATTTCAGAAAAAGTAGAATAGTGCTTTCAAAAATTATTTCTCAAGGTAAGCAAATTTTTTATATATATTTTCATATAAATTGAAGGAAAATGAGTATTTATGCTAATTTTAATGTATATCGCAGCTTAATTAATAATCTAAAATGGTACCAAAAATTACAAGGTTAGGGCTTAAACTTTTTGTGTGTGATTTTTTTCTGAAGTTAGGCTTAGAAACGCAAAAACCCCGTCCTGTGGGACAATTCCTTTCCTTCGCTCCACCCCGTAAGAAGGACTTTGTCAAAGGCGTGTCGTCCCGAAAGGGTTAAAATTAAAATTCATTTAAAAATAACCTTTAATCATTTATTTCAAAAATAGACACTATAACAATAGAAATAAAATGTACCTGCAACTTTTCTATCTACATAAAGAATGGGAGATGGTATTATTCCATATATATGAATATTTTCATACGTTACACCAATATTAACATATTTTGAATCTTTAAACATCTTTTTCAGGTTATAAACTCCATATTCTCTTTCCTCTGTATATCCACTGTCATTGTCAAAATTTTCTTTGATTATTTCATGTGGTTTGTGATTTAAAGCAAAAGGAATTCCAGACTGAAAATAAAATTTTAGTTATTAGCTATAACTTCCAAACTATAATTTTTAGCTACTTTTCAAGCTGAAAAACAAAAAATATGTATTCAAGTATTTCAGAAACCTCAAAAAAAATGATCAAGAATTCATGCAAGATACATGCAAAAAAGCAGCAGCATGAGTGACTTGATCTTTAATTGAATTCCTCAGACATTAAGAATTAAAAAGCAACAAATATACTGCTACATTCAAATTTTCTCTTTGATTCTCAGAACAGTAGAACCCTGCTAATCCGAAATTCCGGTTAATCCGAACCGATTTTATTTTCGAAAATTATACATAATTGAAAAGATTACCCGAAAAGATTTAAATATACATACTAAACACAAAAAAGTACTTTTTCAGCATGCATAATTTTGTACACATTGAAGAAACTAATGCAAATCGCCACAAGATACAGGATACACTTCATACAGGAGCACATCCATTATTCTAGTGAAAAGGGGAGACATATTCTCTTTCTGTTGCTTTTGAATAAAAGAATTCAAGAGATAATAGTACTGAGTTCTTATAACTTGTATTTTTTTAGCACACATCTTTTCCTTTTCTATTTTTATCGGAATTTCGGGTAATCCAAATTTTTTGTAATCCGAACAGGCACCGGTCCCAATTTGTTTGGATTAGCAGGGTTCTACTGTATTATTATACTAAACAAATATGAAGTTATATCTACTCTTTATATGTAAAAAAATAAATAAGCTGAAATCTGTCACGTTTTTACATTACATCAGGCTTATTTTAAATCTTATATATCATTTGATATAATTCATTTCAGAATTTATACAACTTAAATAATGATGAAATTTAAAAATTTTATTATGTTATAAGTTGATGTGATGGTAAAGTTACAGTTGCTTGAGTGTGTGTTGAGAGGCGGCTGGTCTTCAGAGCTCTCTTCCCTAGTATAAATGTGTTTACTCAATAAATGCAATTATAAATATTATAAGGAATCCGAGATAAAAATTTTACAATAATGCCTCATCTAAGTATTGTCAATATAAAAAGGTTTAATCATGAATGAACATTTATTTTCAAAATTATAATAGCAAAACATTCTAAGCATTTAATTAAAATGTAATATTATACTTTATTTGAAGATACATCCACAAAAACTTCGCTTGTTGTAGCAACAGGACATGTACTCAAAAGACTTGACCCAAAAAGTTTCACGAAAGACCAATCTGAAAGGAATTCTCATTTAAATAAATTTAAATCAACTGCAAAAATTCACCAAAAATATTTTAACCAGTTATTCACCTTGTTTCTTCTGTTGGGAGACAGGTGGATCAAAAACAATCGATACCGACTGGATCAATTCTATGGCAATTTTCGAGCAGCTTTCCTGAATGCAAGAAGAAAGAGAGAGAAAAACTCTTAAAATATCTTTCTGAGACAAGGCAAATTTCAAATAAACTTTATAAGCAAAATTTTTTAAATAAAACATAAATATTTTTAAATAAATCTGATCCAAATAAATTTAGACAGGTTCGTTTTCAAAATAAAACAGCCTTTTGTAATGTATAGTAAATTTTACTCTAAATTTTGGCTTATTGTTAATTGAATTCTAAAACAAATAAAATTGATAATTTTAAAATAAATTATTGAAATTTAAAAATCAACCAAGTAACTGCTGCACTGGAATTCTAGCTTTCAACAGTAATTGAACAAACCAATGATTCAACATTCAGTGAATGACATACACAGCTAGTCAACTCATATTGAAAATAAGATGCTACATAACTAATCAGAATATTCCTCGTAAAACAATCAAATTCAATATCTGTAATTTATAAAATAAAAATAAAAAAAGCATATATTCTAAAAGTTAAAATGCGGCAAAATTTCCTTGAAATCTTATCTTAGAGAGTTAATTATGTTAAGCTTCCAAGCAACCAATTATTTTATTCTCATAAATTTCAGAGCTGAAAAAAAAACCTTTAAAATGGATAAACTACACTTTTTCAGATGTGACATAATCTCTGCACACTAAAGAATTTTTCTCCCATGGAGATAGAAGAAAAATATTCAGATGAGTGTGAATCAGCCACTTAAGAGCAAAATGTGAAGAAAGGTGAGAACCAGTTTGGCCGCTAGGAGAATTAAGGCAAAAACTACCAAATTTTTTAAAAGATTTAATTGCCAAATTTAAATCAGTCAAATAGACCAATTTAGGAACCTTAATATGCATTAATTTTAGGGACTAAAATTAAAATTCAACAAACCTTACACACTCTCCGCACATCAACAGCCACAGATACATAATGGGCACTAAAAATATTTAGAGCATTTAAGAGTGTTGACAATCCAGCCTGCAAAAATAAATTGAAATTTTTTTTTAATGGAAGCATGTTACATATAAACAAATCTCATTGCAAGGTATGATGTTCTGAAAAGCATAATTACTCACTGTTTGATACTCAACTTTCGTAAAATAAAAAGTTCTCTGATGAACACATATTTGCATATAATAAATCATCAACTTCTTAATTATTAAGCTATGCGTATCTTTTTTTAAGAGCTTCAAAATCATGAATGTCATACTACCAGTGGCGAATCCAGAATTCGGGTCTGGGGGGGAGGGGCTGAGGTCATAAAAAATTTTGTATCGTCATGGCGAATGTCAAACCTCATTGCTTATGTAATCCAAAACACTTTAACTTTACAGACTTTACTCACCTCACAATAAGAATCATAAAGAACACTACAATACGTTCGATAATTTAATAAAAAAATACAATGAAATAACTAGCCAAAAAATGTTTTCGACCACGTCAATGCTACAAGTGGAATGGCTAGAAAATTAGGAACATTTTCGAACCTGTCATGCCAGAAAGCAATGTTGTCATGTTTTTAATATTTCTTTAATAAAAGGGAAATTAAGAACAAGCAGTTGTAGTGATTTTAAATGAAATCAAGAATTCTAGTTTAGCTCTGGGGGGGGGGGGGGGGGCAGCCCGATAACCCCTCCCCTGGATTCGCCACTGCATACTACAAAATACTGAATAGATATTATAAAGATGAATAAAAAAGTTTTAATGAGTATGCAAATCTAGAAAATAATCCATACAGATCAAAACTATTTTGCAACAAATAAGTTATTAAACTGTTAAGAATTGCATTTTAAATGCTTATAATTTTTACGTTTGATTTCTCTCACACAGATAATTTATTGTGGAAGAAAACTTATAGAAATTATTCTTTTAAATACACATTATTTAGTACTGCTTACTATAACGCTTTCCTCATCTTTCATAATGACACCAAGAATGAAATAATTTTCACCGATTTACAATAACTGGTATTTAGTATTAAAAGTTAACACATTGACTGCCGATCCTGCGTCATCACCAAGGAGTCAATCACGCGCTGGTGCGGGAAACACTACGCTTCAATATTTATTCTCTGGTTACATTTTGGGTATATATGCTGGTGTTGGCGTGGAATGAAGGTTAGAAACTAGTTGTAAATGTATGTGGTTTCAAATTTTTT
>BGPR01048670.1:0-11495 GCA_013235015.1 Araneus ventricosus
TCGTAATAGGGTTGGCGATGGGGAAAGCAGTCGGGGGAGAGTCGAGGGTGGTGGAATCCACGTGTTTGGGAGGAGGGGGTGACAGTAATTTATGGTTGAATGAGCAAAAACGTTTCTTATGTCCCTTTTCCTTTAGATAGACTCGGTTTTGAGCTTTGCGACACGACTTTTTGGAATTATCTGTAATGATCATTGACTTACGTTCGGCTATATTTGGAAATACTTCATATATACATATATAAAAATATTGGAGTCAATTTTTGTTTTGATACAAATAGTTTTAGTTTTGTACTGTATTTAATTTCATTTTTTTTGCACTATTATATAAATCTTCAAAATGAGCTGCCGATACAAAAAAAATGATACAAAAGGCCGACAGCTAAGATTATCTTCAGTAAGGAAACCAAACAAGGGTGGAAATCTAGCAGCCTGGCGAAAAAGATAAGTTATATAAATTTTATAAATTTTAAATTAATTATGTAAGTTTTATAAATTTTATCTAATATAGTTTGTAATTGAATTTTCTTATAATTATAAAATTTTTTAATTAATACTTTCCCAATTGTATAACAACTTTATACTGAAAGATGAAGTGCATCGGTCTTGAGTTTTTACTTCGATCAACGGAGTGTGGGGGAGGTTGTTTTAAAGATTTATATTGAAAGGGGCTGAATATTTCTTGTAAGGAAATGTTATCCTTCAGACCTCATCAGTCTGTTTCCCCTGAAATAAATATAGATACAATTAATTTCACTGTTTAATTTTTTTAAGATCATATATTTATTTTAATTTACTATAGCCCATTACTAATTTTTAATTCAGTGTAATTACTTTTTCAAACAGAAATGCGTTTAAGGATTATTATAGCAAATTTTGTGTAGCCAATATATGAAAAATCGGATATAGCGAACGCTCGGTTGTAGAACTACTGAATCAGTCCGTTGAGGGTTCGTTATAACGGGGTTTGACTGTAATTCATTTTTTAAAAATGCTGAAAAAAAATTGAAAAGTGAGCGTTTAGCTGCCAATAGTCTCTGGGGCCCACTTCAGATCGTGGGGCCCGGTGCATTGCACCCGCTGCACCCCCTAGATGGCCGGCCCTGCCCTGAAATCAAACTCTAAAAGCATGCTCTGTTATATCAGTATTATTTTAGAATTATTAACTTCACATTTGAACATTCGAAGTTATAAAAATATCCTCGACTATCCGTCGTCTGCCCTCCAATTTTTTTTTTCTCGCACCCCGGATTTTTTTTAAAAATTTGTCAGACAAATGCTCAATATAACACACATTCAAAACTGTATACACATGCATGCTAAAATTATTGAGTGATTGTCTAATCCTCTGTATTTTTCACTGAATAAAAACATTTTGCATTTTAATAAGTTACTTCTTCTCTCTTTAGACAAGCCGAAAAGCGTGGAAATGCATGGCGTAAAATATGCCAGATTTATAGGCGACGGTGACAGAAATGTTTATAAAAAAATTTGGATTCAATGCCTTATGATAATTTGACGGTGGAAAAAATAGAATGTAAAAATCATTTATTACGAAACATGTGTAACAAATTAAAAGATATCGCAAGAAACGGTAAAATTGGTCACGTTACACTGCGAAAATTAATCGGAGGCCTCGTCTTACGAATAAGAACAGCTGTAACGATGGCTATAAAATATAGGAAAGAAGAACCAAGTAAAACGGAGAACGACAAAATAATATCCTTGCGACAAGATATAATGAACGTGCCTTTTCATGTTTTCGGAAGTCATGAAAATTGTGAACCGTATTTCTGCGCTATAAAAAAGACAAAAACTATATGACTGTATTAAAAAACCAGTGGTTTGCTTTTAGATTGTCAGATGTCCTAAATTCACTTTCGGATCATGCAAGAAGCTTGATCAAAGACGTAAGCAGTAATAAGGTCGAAGAATTCAACAGTATTGTTCTCAAAATTTATGAGAGGCAAGCGGATTAATTACTGTTTGAAAAGGTCTTATCAAGCGAGATGTTGTGCTGCTGTGGTTGCTCACAATTCAAAAACACCAGTTTACAAGCTCCATAGATCTATGTATAATTGCAGTCCCGGAGGAGTCAGCAAGAGGTCTGAGGAGAGGAAAGCTTCCAGGAGAGCACGTGATTCTTTACGAAAAAAAAAATTGCACCCGAAAACGACTTTTTATCTCCAGTTGACGCACTTTCCTATGGAAGTAATGCTCAAAAAGCAGATTTAGATTCTGAAACGTTCAAAATTAAGAAAGAAAAATTTATAAATAATTTAGCAGTTAGCAAGGAAGAAGCTCATCGCATACTGATGGAAGCAGCCCTTCAAAGCTTGTCCCATCTATGGATAGAAGAAAGGCGTAAACGGCTAACTGCCTCTAATTTTGTCTTTGTTTGCAATAGGCTGCCTCATACAAAATGCGATAATATTGTAAAAAGGATTTTGTACAGTAATTTCGAATCCAGAGGCATGAAATACGGCAAAAAACACGAAAAAGATGCTATAGAGGAACTGAAAAAGATGGGCATCAAAATAAAGTCTAGTGGGCTATTTATCGACGAAAATCTACCATTTTTAGCTGCAACACCAGACGGACTCATCAATGATGATGGAACGGTAGAGATAAAATGTCCCTCATCTTGTAGTGACCTCACTCCGGAGGAGAGTATACTGAAAAGAAAAATTACGTTTTGGACCATTGACAAAAAAAAAAAAAATAATGAAATTAAAGGTTTTAACCCTAAAAACTTATATTATTTCCAAATTCAGGGTCAATTACATATTTCCAAAAGGAAATACTGCTTATTTGTTGTCTGGGCGCCACATGGAATAAAATTGGAAATGATCGATATAGACGATGAATTCTGGGCAGCACAGATGGAGAATAAGCTCACACAATTTTATTTTGACTGTTTACTGCCAGAGCTCATCGACCCAAGATATCCTCGCTCCTTGCCATTCCGAAACCCGCAATATATTTTAGGCGCACAAAAATTAAGAGAAGGAAAAAAAAATTGTAACTGAATAAATGCAAGGAAATGTATATATGCGTAGAATGTAAATATGAAGAAAATGTAAATATGAAGAAAATGTAAATATGTATTATATGTGTGTATTATTTTAATATGATTATATGTATGTATTACTTTAATATGATTATATGTATGTATTATTTTAATATGTTTCGTGTTTCAAAAGAAACATTTTTTAAACTTTAACTTTTTAAACAAATCTTTCAGGAAAAGATTTCTATTTAAATTACTTTTTCTCAGTTCTAAATTTTAAAGGGAAAGATTACACTGCTCTGCAAAAAAAAAAAAAATTTCGAGCCCTGATGCCATTCCTTCTGATTCTTATGTAAAATGACCTACTAAATCCAAATATGACCCCCATTTTTCCTAATCACCCCCCGTTTTCTCAGGACGCCCCCCCCCCCCCCCCACATTTGTAACACTGTTTTGACATGAACATGATTTGGCACACATGAATTTGATTTGGAAGGGGGAAAGCATTATTTTAACCATTAAATGTCTTCTGAGGGGCTACAGAGGTGAAAAGTTCTAAAACATGAACATTTGTAGCAAGGGGGGAGATTTGGGTGGGGTATTTGTGCCCTTAAATTTAAAAAAAAAATTAATAAAAATGACCGGTTTTTCTAGTTTGTTTTCGCAATTTTTTCACTTATTTTCTACATATTCCAGCTCCCCTTTTCCTCACCCAAACACCCCAAATAATAAAAATATATAGCAACAATTTTGGCTGAAAACGGGTAAGGGGGAGAGGTCCCGAAGCCCTCACAAGAAAGTTCGGAAGATTCACTGTACAACGTTGCAGCTCTTTATTTTTATCACTGTTCTTGAAGTTTTTCTTACCAATGACCAGCAGTATTCTGCCAACATGCTCGCATTTTTGAATGCAAGCCATGCTCGTTTTTCTTTGTTATTCAGGTGTTTCATGAACGTTGAATCTTTAAAAAGTTGTCTAATCTGGGGGCCCATGCAAATTCCTTCCTTGATTTTAGCCTCACTAAGATGAGGAAATTTAGTTTTCAAAAAGTTAAATCCATCACCAGTCTTATCCATTGCTTTCACAAACTGTTTGATCAATCCGAGTTTGATGTCGAAAAGCGACAACGTTGTACAGTGAATCTTCCGAACTTTATTTTTATATATTAATTTTATTTATTATATATTATATTTTTATTTTTAAATTTAAATGTTAAAATAATCCTTTTCCCCCTTTAAATCAAATTCATAGCTATAAAATTACAGAACAGTGATAAAAAATAAAGAGCGGCAACGTTGTATAGTGAATCTTCCAAACTTTCTTGTGAGGGCTTCGGGACCTCACCCGCTATTAGCCAAAATTGTTGCTATATATTTTTATTATTTGGGGTGTTTGGGTGAGGAAAAGGGTTGGAATATGTAGAAAATAAGTGAACAAATTTAGAAACAAACCAGAAAAACTGGATCCATTTTATAATATTTTTTTAATTTATACAATTCCTCCCAAATCTCCTCCCCTGATACAAATGTTCATATTTTAGAACTTTCACCTCATAAGCCCTCGAGACATTTAATCGGTTAAAAACGTTCATTCCAACACAACCATGGCCAGAAAATTACCTGAAACAGAGATAAAATAGAGGGGAAATGTAAATATTCGGATTCAGGGTCACATTTTACATAAGAATTTGCAGGAATGGTGTCGGGGCCGATTTTCATGCAGAGCAGTCCATCTATATTTGATAAAAATCCATCATTCAATAATATAAGAAAAGAAATTATTCAAAATCCATTACAAAACTGATAAATGTATTCTCTTTAAAAATCCGAATTCCTGTCACATTATTATAGCCGAAGTTATCTTTCAAAGTACAACTACGCAGATTTTTTATGTCCAGTCTTCTCACGGAATAGCGGGAAGTTTGTTGTGTGGGGTGAATCGTAGCCGTCTCGAAAGCTGAGGGGGGAGAGGGGGAACTCCATCCCTTTAGGCACTCCAGGTGCAGGTTGACAGCTAACAAAGCACTCGTGTCGTTAGTTTCAAAACACATACAACTACCTTCTCCTCAACTTCGAAAACTATTCCTCCTCTGATTGGATGCTCTTCTGTCAATCATCTCAACATAGCACATGCCTTCCTGCCATGCCAGGAAAATGGGTTCCAGTGAACGCGCAAAAAAAAAATTACTCCAGCGCCCCCTTAAGCGTGTTTAAGGGCGGAAATTGTTGTGTGTTGTTTTCTCATCTGTTTAGCAGTGTTCCAGAGAGTGTTGTCGTTGGGTTGGAGAGCAATCAGTTTGTCTTTCCAATCATCCTGCTTAATTTTTTGTTCAAGTTTAATTGCTTGCCTGTGCAGTCTATTAAAAAGTCGTTTTGAATGCTGGGTTTCTGGTTGATTGCCAGTTTCTGCGGGCGACGTTTCTTTCGTGATGTATATCTTTAATTTTGTTGTTTATGTACTGCGTGGTGGGGTCTACAATTTTAGAGTTTGAGTTGAAAATTTTGTTAACGTTGTCAGTGAAGTTAGAAATTTCGGTGTCTAGATCGTTTGTGTTTGTGATTTGGTTAAAGTTGTATGTAGACTTTATCATGTCGATTTTAAAATTTTTCCAATTTGTTTTGAAGGTGTTGTTTTGTTTAGGTACTTTGAAGTTAAAGAAAAAATTAGCAAATACAGGGTTGTGATCTGAGCTGAGCTCCGGGACCGAGGAGATGTCATACGGGTATAGAAAGTTTTTTGCAAGGATAAAATCTATGAAGGAAGCTTCCCGTATCTGGTAGGGGTGGGGGGGGGCGATGATGTCGAGGTAAGAAAAAGTGGTTTGTGCAAATTTATAGTAGAATAATTATAGTTTTGTAATGCATTTGTAAATGTGTTCATCTCTTCTTAGTTACATTCTTTTGGAATGTTTACTTTATAAAGAATACAAATTAAAAATATAATTGCAAATACCTCGGCTTTAAACTGGAGTAATAAATACAATATTAAAGTTCTTTTGATACTTTCCCAGTAAGCTCTTAGTACCGAGTTATATTCTGAATGTTCCTTTGATAAGTTTGCCATAGAAGTTAAGAGGAAATAATTTAATAATAAAATTTCTCGCACATTTTACAGTAAGATTGAAAATTTCAAGTAAGGTGCATCTCTCCCACATAGTTCTATACTGTGAAAGTTTTGTCATGCTGATATATTTCAAACACACATGTAAAATTCATGCGTTAAAAAATTAATTTTCCAAACATAGATTAATTGTCTTTGATAATACTTGCTTAGTTTCAAATGCTTCCGCCGATAAACTTTTTCTTGGATAATTACAACAATAAACTACCGACGCTATTCACACATTTTAGACGATTTTAACCTGATGTAAAAGTTTGCATCCTCAAAAATTCCACTCTATCTCACTGTTTCTGATATGACGAGGCGCCACTGTCAGTGGGTGAAATCAGGTAAGTATGGAGGCATAGGAAGTTTTAATTTTAGTTACGAGCCACCATTAGTTTAGCGCCACCATTTTCTTTGACACATTGTAGACAGCGGCTGAAAATTTCATTCTTAGTACGCTCCATCTTTGTGCTGTAAAAAGTGCTAATTTTCAATCAGCTGTGAAGAGATTTCAACGACTGCTTGCTAAGGACTGCTTATAGCTTTTTTTCTCCTTAGACGACGTGAAACGACAGCAGCGTATAGCGCCAATGATGGCAAAGTCTGTAACTAATTCTGAAACCACTGCATCAGATTTTTACGGTTTTCAATATAAACAAGCCATTGGTTTCCTACTTCTAACGATTTTCGTTGCGGAGTTATCTAATTTTAAATCGAGGAAGTCTTCCGTATGCATAGATACTACTACTTGTTTACAATAATAATTGTGCTAGATGTGACGCTACAGTCAGCTTGTCTCAGTAAATTCTGCGGAAAGGAATGCGCTGATGGAGTGGTAAATAAGTTACCAGAGATTAAACTTGAATGCTTTTCTAAATTTATGCTAAGTAATTAAATGAGTTAGATATTGAATTGATGAGGAAAATTTGGTAAAATATTACGATGCCTTTTAATCTTAAGATAAGGATGCAATGTTTTCTTTAAAATTGTGGATCAAAAGGAAAACATTTAAAGCGCTGATTGAAATATTCGAAGAAAACACGATTTTAGACATATGCATAACATATTTCAATGAATATTTAGGAATTTTCTTAAAATATTCCTCAAGTTTAAAATTATCTCCTGTAATGTTTTCAGCTCCTCGCGCTTTCAGGTTTTTATTTTCATCCCCAGATAGGCCAGGAAGCTAAGATAAAAAAAAAAAAAAAATAAAAAAAATCGGCCGTGCCTTCGATTGATTCGAGGAAAGTGTTTTAATCTCTTTATCTGCATGCAAAAAGAGATATTTGGTATTTTCACCAATTTTTTGCAAATTATCTAATTGGATTGTTCGGAAAACTTCGAAATTCACGACTTCTTCTCTCTTTCCGAAAATAAATCACAAAAGACGCATTTATTAAAAATTTTACCAATGAAAAAGCTAAAGTACATAAAATTCTGCGAAGAATGATATGTGGGCATCTTCCTTTTCCTTACTGAATTTGATACATACTGAATTGACAAGAGGGCGCGCCAGTTTTTTTTTATTTAGTTTGTTTCATTTTTGAATTACTCATCACTCATAACCACATACTAAGTCAACAGGTAGGCAGTCAACAATGTAAAGTATTAAATCAAAAATTTTACTCAGATCTACAATTCTGATTTGCAATCATATGCTGAATTTAATCATTTTAGCTCTTTGCGTTTCTGAATTGTCGTTTCCACATGCACATGGACATAACAACAGACGGACTTCCATTTGACAAATTTCTTCCAAGATTTGATAGCAATCGATAATTTTGGTGTTAGGATCCTTTACATAATTTCATCCATTCAGCTTGGTAAACCAAGTAGAACACTGTAGCAGAACAAGTAGTTCAATATCGTAAAATTCGAAAATTCAATATTGTATAATATTGTGTTACAATATTGTAACAGTGTAAAACGTAAGACTTTTCCCATATTGCTCAATATTGGGTATCGATATTGATAAATACTGAGCAATATTGTACAACAGAATTCAACCTAGTTTCAATAATGTACTATTTATTTCCCCAAAGTTATAAATATTTCTAATATTAAACCTAATTACTTGTTAGAGATTTTAAAAAATTAGCTTCCATACCGCATCATTTGATTATTTTATAATACGACATTTATTACACATAAGAACCTTGGAATCGAAAACCGGACAACCTTCTTACCACTCTTAGTTCAGTCAACGACGGAAAAATAGAAAATGAAAATTGTGTGTTTTGAAATTTGGTACATTTGTTGGGGGTAGTGTCCTAAACGATATACTAAAAGTTCCCGCTTGTGGGGGGCGCGCGGGGAGTACAGGGGGTTTAAAGGGGCGTTTTCAGTTTTTCTTAAATATCTCGAAACCAATGGGTTCTATCGAAAACAACTCGGTTACAAAATTAAACTACATAAAATTTCCTACAAAAAAAGTCCTACCTTGTTCTTGTAGCATCAATATTTTAGAAGATACAGGGGGATTTAAAAGTTAATATTTCTAAAATTTCTTATTGTAATGGTGAAATCGATTAAATGTGCTGAATCAACAACACTAATAATAACCTCATGCTTATATTATAATTATAAAAGGGTAGTATTGCATGTGTCGGAGAGAGGGGTAACAAACCCATTATGAACAATTATGCTCCTTCCCCCCCCCCCCATCACATCCGCTCAACATCAAGTTTCCTTCTACGAGTAGTCCAGTCAACGAATTGTAATTTTTTAAAAAAAGTTGTAGTTTTGAACTTCGGAATTCGGCACAATTGTTGGGGAGAGTGCCTTAAACGACATACTAAAAGTTCCCGCTGGTGGAGGGTGTGCATAGGTAAGGGGGGGTGGAAATTGGGGATTTCTCAGTTTTTGTTATATATCTTGAAAACTATCAATACTAGCTAAAACAATTAATTATAAAGCTAAACTACCTTAAATTTCCTACAAAAATAGTCCTAAGTGTTTTGTTGAATGAAATTTTAGAAGATACAGGGGGGTTTAAAAGTGAATATTTCAAAAATCCTTACTGTAATGGTAAAATCAATTAAAAGTGTTGAAGCAAAAATCCTTAGAAAGACCTCGTGCCTAAACAATAATTATACGAGGGTAGTATTGTATGTGTCGAGAGTAGTAAGGGTATCAGGAAGGGGGAGACAAGCTATTTGATGAACAGTCGTGTTCCCTTCCTCCCCTCACATCCGTTCCCCCCCCTAGATCCCTTCTCAGTCTTTTCGTTCTGTTAACGCTCGAAATGGTATATTTAGACAGAATAATCTAAATCTACATATCTATGCTAAGTTTAACTTAAAAGCTCGCAACCAGTCTGTCACAGTTCGACAGAAACATTTTCTTGCCATTGAAGAAATAAGACCAGACATGTTCAATTACTAACACAGAAAATGGCTGCTAAAGGAACTGAAACGAGATTCGCTACAGGGGATGCTGATACTTATATTGTGAGATTTCGGTTAGAGAAAGCAACTTCTTATCCCAAGGGAAAGACGTAGACCTAGTCGTGTACTGGTTGCTTTGGCACCAACAGAAAGTAACATTCATTTTATGAAGCCTGGCAAGGGAAACGTCGAAGCTAAATTAATTTTTACAATAAAGCTGCAGAAAGAGCTTTCTAATGCCCAAACCATTCTTCTTCTCCATGCATTCCGTGGCTGCGACATTACACCAGATATTTATAGAAAACACAAATCAATATAGTTACATTGTTCAAAAATCAACTAAACCAGATAAAAACATTGCTGGCATCTTTTATAACCCCTCATCAACACCAAATGATATCTCACAAGCCGGTGAAAATATGTTCCTAGAACAAAGCCGTTGCTGATGATCATAATTTGAATAATCGTACATATGCATCATTTCTCAAATCATCAACCAAGATCAGTGCTAATTTTTTCTCAATTTCTGAAACCAAAGAGAGGCGGAGCAACACACGTTTAGCAATTTGTTTCTGTTTTGGAACTTTTAATGGTACCTGTACCAAAGATGCACCTCCAGAAGAAGAGGATGCGCTCGAACTTGATCATATACTAGAAAAACATGGTGAAAATTCATTACGAGCAAATGTAAAAATCGGTTATGCATATTTTTATGTATGTATGTATATATATAATATTATACTATAGAAAGATAAAATATGTTATAGATATATTGTAATAGATAGCCGCTATTTTAAAATATAAATTTTCTTTCAAAAAAAAAAATAAAACTAACATTTTCAACCACTTATTGTAATTATGTACTTTTTCAAACTGCTGTAATATTCTAAACTATTCATCCTAAGAACAATGTGTAGGACTATTTTTATAGGAAATTTAATTTAGATAATTTTTTTCTAAGGTTTTTTTCGTTAGGATCCATAGTTTTCGAGATATTTAAGAAAAACTGAGAAAACCCCCTTTCAACCCCCCGTTCCCACTGAGCACCCTCCACCGGCAGGGACTTTTAGTATGTCGTTTAGGGCGCTCTCCCAAACAACTGTACCGAATTCCGAAATTCAAAACTTCAACTTTTTTAAAAAATTACAATTTGTTGACTGGACTACTCGTAGAAGGAAACTTGATGGGGAAAGGATGAGAGGAGAGGAAGGGAACATAATTTTTCATAATGGGTTTGTTACCCCCTCTTCGACACATGCAACACTTCCCTTGTATAATTATTATATAAGCATGAGGTTATTATTAGTGTTGTTGATTCAGAACTTTTTATCGATTTTTCTATTAGAATAAGGAATTTTAGAAATATTAACTTTTAAATCCCCCTGTAACTTGTAAACTATTGATGCTACAAAAACAAAGTAGGACGTTTTTTGTCGGAAATTGTATGTAGTTTAATTTTGTAATTTAGTGGTGTTTGATAAAGCCCATAGCTTTCAAGATATTTAAAAGAAACTGAAAACGCCCCTTTAAACCCCCCACGAACTCCCGACCGGCTTGGACTTTTAGTATATCGTTTGACACTACCCCAACAACTGTACCAAATTTCAAAACTGCACCATTTTTTTCTATTCGTCGATTTTTGGCCTTCGTTGACTGGACTATCTGTTTTACTTACCAAACCTGTCGCCTTAGCCACTCAACCAGCGAGACCTTGAAGACGGACGAAAGATTGCGCTCAAACATATTGGTTTGATTCGAAGTATCGTGCATCTACACATATTATTTTGATTCGTATTCTTGGTTTAATTAACTTTTTATAATTTTGAGTTGAGAATATAATTTGAAGTCAAAGAGAGAGTGGTTTTCATTAATAACTAAGTTTTGCAAGTTGAATAAATTATGAACTTAGGGTTTAAAAGTAATTGCTGTTAAAAATATGGGACACAAAGAAAGTTATTGTTTTTCAATAAACATTGACTCTTTTAAGCGTTTAAAT
>BGPR01048671.1:0-11495 GCA_013235015.1 Araneus ventricosus
TCAAACTAGCTGGATTCAGTTACATGTACTCCAGATTCAGGGAGTTAAGGTATCCGACTGTGTTCGGAGACATTTTTTGGAAAAATAACTTATATATATATTTAATGTTAGTTTTCAACTGCATATGTTTTAAAACTATGAAAATATCGTAAAATTAGGCTTTCAAAATAATATATTTTTTAAAAAACTGAGAAATTTGAAGAAAAATGACTAAAATATTTGCCTTACGCTAACAGCAATAGACAAAATCATATTCTAAATATACATAAATCCTTGTAGGAGTATATTTTTATGACAGTCATCTGTGTTATGCTCTAAAATATTTCTTGTACTTCAAACTAGTTTTCAGATATAGCTGAACATAGTTACTAAACTCGTACTTTTTCATAATAAATGCTTTTCGTTTATATTTAAGCACTTAAAAATAATACTTGATTTTAAAATTGACCTTAGTTTTTAGAGGAAAACATCAAACATATTACAGAAAACAATCTCAGAAATTTCGTATCAATACTTGAATAACTTTTTGAGAAATCATTGTTACGGTCGACAGTTTTCCTCAAAATATCATTTCTCAGAAAACACATTTAAAGTTTTCATGCAACATAAAATAATGATTACAGTTCGGTAATAAAACAGCTGTAACTCTATTTGTAATTCACGTAGAGTAAAAAGTGAGACAGTTTTAGAAAGCTGATTAAACAGGCTACAAAATTAAGTCATAATTGTTTTTGATAATTTCATCAAAAACGACGATTTTAAACCAGTCGCAAAAACGCATAAGGAGTTTAAATGTTTGAAGAAGAAAATGCACACGAGAGATAAAAATCAATTGCAGATACAAAAATTGAGCACAGACCCATGAAAAAACACCGAAAAACGGCTGGATACATAAGAACACGGAAAATTAAAACACATAAAAATCTTAAAAATTAAATACATTAAAGTGTACAAACCAAAATAAAACAGATCATATATTTAAAAGTTGTAAATAATTCGATTTAAAAACACCAGGAGACATATGAAAAATGTCAAGTTCATCAGACAACTTGTTAAAAATTCTATAAAATCTGTACAAAGAGAACTTGTTTACATAGTTAAACTTATGACAATATAACCGACCACTTGCAGCTGAGAGAACAAGAACCAATGTGCTCACATTATAAATGTATTATGTCAGTTTATCATATACTCTTGAAATGTTCGAATTTCAATTCCCACGTTCATACTTTTTCAAACTACTACAATTTCATTGTCTGTTTCACTTGGAAAGACTCCTCATGTTCATCTTTCTGCTTTCTTGAAGTCAATATGATTTTATTCTCTTATGCAAACATTTTACATTTTAACTAGAAGTTTTTACATTGTTTTTACACAGTTTTACAGTTTGTACTATCCACGAAAAAAGCTATAGTACACATCACAATAAATACGCCAATAATTTAATTTTAAAACATATTTAAAGAATAAAAACCTTTAGCCATCGGGCAAAAAAAGCCGTCAAAATAATGAAATATTCACCAAAGAAAAAGTATTCAACTTACCCCAAGCTGAGAACCAAAATCGCTATTAACAGAATAAAACTAACACTTTCCCGCCGGAATTCTCAGCTCTAATCTTGCAAAAGATGACTTGACAGGCAAATCGAAAAAGAAATGGAGAAAATATCCATGTCTTTACTCTATACGGGCAATCAAGTTAGGGCCAACTTTTGGTAGCCCGCACACCATACGAGAAATCCTATTAAATGGTTGAACAGAAGAAGTTTACACTTCTGTTTGTATCAAGTGTTTAGAAATTTTTAATATAATAAATGAGGTTCACATTGACGAATGATTTGGGCATAGAGCCGTCGAATTTGCGTAACGCGGAACAGTCGTGAATGACCAGTCTAAAGCCTCGTTCCGACGACGTGTGGCTTGACCAAACCTCGAGTCGCTCGAGGTTCGTATTCGTAGACTGGGATCGGTGGAATTCAAACAGTCGCTCCTTTCCTACGATGCGTTGCTTTGCAGTTTCTCGGTAGCGCTTGAGTGAACGGATGCACTGACGACATCTGGCCATTCCCCTTTCCTTTGATGTGCGAGCTATTTACAGCCATAACGCGGGATACAACAGAAGCACTTACAAACCCACGAGCCACATCGATTCTTCCTGTTCCGACGATGGGAAATAACGCGAACTGCGGACGGAACTCGAGGAAAGACAGACCGTAGGAACGCAGCTTAACAATCATGAGATACATCGTTTCACCCAGAGATCATCATGTGTAATCGAGACACCAGTAAGTGATATCCCCTACAAAATAGAAAACGCACTGCCGACGCATGAGGCGAGTCACAGACGAGGCAGCCGGCGACCTCATGACAGCTAACTTGTTAAATCCTCATTCGGCTGTATAAACGGCTACTAAAATTATGATTCTGTCTGGACCTAACATGTCTGCATTAACTACTAATGCATTTCCTTTACTCAATGTTAAAGATCGTGTGGATGATTAACTTTCCAACAGGTGTGTCACCAACACCAAAGGTAGTGCATATTTCCTAGATATGCTATTGTAAAATACGAAATCGTCGCAATTCATTTTTTTACGGTCGAATGCAGACACTATCTTTTGACAAAAATAATAACAGAAATTAATCATTTACCCTTAAGAACATTTAATGAACATATGCATGTCTTGCATTTTCTTTTTTTCAAACTAAGATTTTTCTTGTAAGAGAGATAGTTCAATTAGTACAGCGATTCTCAATCTTTGGGACGAGCCCCCTAGGGGGCGTGGTAACACTAAATGGGGGGCGCGACCATATCGAAGAGAAAATATTATTAAAAAAATGATTAATTTAATGAAAGGAATGAAAAACAAAATACATTCTGACTTAATAAAGAACAAAATACACATTTACACTGATATTATACACTTATAAATAGGATTGTATCAGTACTGCACAATGCTTTTAATAATTAACTTATCAATACTAAATAAAAAATACATTGTTAATAATAAAAAATACATTGTTATTATTGTATAAATTTTTATTGTATGATAGGGGGGAGCGATGAAAATTATGGTTGATATTTGGGTCGCAAACACTTAAAGGTTGAGAAGTACTGAATTAGTAATTGGTTGGTAAAGGGTCCAGATTTCTATATACGAATTTCCTATATTCACTTGGCCTATCTCTCGAAAGGCTATGTGTTTGTTAAAATCAACACAATTTAAGAAGAATTCTTTTAGTCACAATTGACCTTCCAGCCATCGCGTCTTCTCTACCTATGTGAAAGTCTTTGCATATTTCCTAGATATTCTATTGCAAAATATCGAACTTTAATACAGTAATTACTAAAATTAGGTTGTATTTGGGTAAATTTTAATAAGCACAAGTTTTTTAAAAAGAATTATTGAAAAATTAATGGAAACACAATGTAGGCATGAAACACAAAAACAATTTAAAAAGTGTAAAAAATTAACTGAATGACGTCAAATCAAAATAAATGAAATCACCACTTTTTTAATTAAAATATTTAAATCTGTACTATAAAACTGTAAAGACAATATGGAAGTGAAAAAACAATTAAAATTTAGATATAAAATCAAGAAATCAGTTTTATAGTCATTTCATTGTAATGGTAGAGCGTATCTCTGAAATACAAACTGTATATTCGCTAGTCCTATTAATGCCTCGAATTCCAAAAGATGACTAACAGTTCGTCGAAAGGATCTGAAAGAATAGCCAAAGTCGTGCTTTCGTAATACCCTCTGTTAAAAGTTATAAAACGAAATTCCTCTCTAGTTTATCTCTCATATACTCGTGCCCACTGGAAGGTTAATTCTGAATAGCTCGTTATTCAGTCATACATGCATTTATGGTAGAAGTTTTGGTGGCTTCAGGCCTGCTGCTCGCTATGCCAAGATAATGATGATGTATAGTTACTGTAAGTAAACCCTGATTAAAAATACTTTATTTCGACTACTTTCCACTGCTTAGACGCATAGCAGTTTTTCTCTCCATGTATTGATGTCCGCGAGTTCCATTAATTTGAAGTATTCTATACTTATAAAAGTCAATGTTTGCTTCTGTGCGTGTGTATGTGTGCATCCAGACGAATTTATCGCTCTTCCAGCTATGACATTTGGCACATAGGTAGTCGTAATGGTGAATCAATGCACCTGAAAGCCGGAATTTTAAAATTTAATCTAGAATTTTTTTTATGTTTTGTGTAATTTTGGGTCATTTTTGGCACGTTTACGGCTGTATTATCTTTTATAATGAACGTTGAAAAACAATCAATGCACCAGCGGATAGAACAAACAATATTTGTTCTAATGAAGTTTGTTTTGGATTTTTAACAAGATTTACTGAATTTTGAGAAATTTTTAAATAATAGCCACTTTTCATTTATATTTTTAACTTTCAATTTTTATTTTCTTGCATCCTTTGTTCTAATAACGCTATAATTTTCAATATTTTTAGGTGTAAACCGAAATATTTATCCCTGTTTTAGAACACGAATGGTTAAAATATCTTTTTTCTCCGATTTTCTATGAATTTTTTATTGATCACTTAAAAACATTTTCTCTCGCATATCCGAATCAACAGAGCTTCCGTCCGACCCAAGGTTACTCACAGCTCCCAGAATGCATTTCTACTATCCCATTGGCTGGCGGTATCAAGCGAAAGGCACGTTATACTCTCCATCATTTTATTGCGTCAGCTAATCATAATTACTTCATTTTACTGATCCAAGAATCATTTGATTTATTTGTTTTATAGTCGCGCATATATGCTGATATCTTTAGTTAAAAGAAAATTCCTGCGTTTACTTTAACTAAAAATCGAAGGCGAAATCAATAATATATATATATCATGAAAATCAATCAATGTTGAAATTAAATGGAAAGACTGTATATATATATTTATATATATGTTTTGATTTCGTTTTCAAAACTTTGGGCTTTTTGTATTTAGTAGAAGTCATTATGCCACGGGCAACGCCGTGTGCGTACTGCTAGTTTTAAATAAAATATTAAGTTTGTTGTTACCAAAAGTTTTTAGTTTGATTCCTACTTAATTACTTCAAACTATGAAATATAAACGAACCAAAAGCTGAATAAAGCTCATCTTTAGTAAAGAAAAACAGCTTGATATTAATCGGATCTGCACTGATAAATTCCAACAAAAGCTGGTCTTATGCAAGCACACATTAAAACAAGTTTTTAGACATTTTCATGGAAAAGTATATGTTTTTTTTCTTCTTAATGTAGTCGTTTTTCCAGACGAAAAGAAAAAATTAGCTAATACCATGACAAAATACTTAAGAAATTTTAGATGTTATATCTTTTTAAACGCACATGTTTGCTATTAATAAATATGTTTCTTCACTTGCATTGAGTACGTTGTATATAATCATTTTTTTATTATTATGTCAACGACACGTGTGCGAAGTGAGACGATATTTTGTATATTGCTTAACTGTTGCACAAATGTGTATCCAAGCAGAATGTCTGAGTAAAGAACCTTTTGAATTATTAATATGTATCTGTTTTTGAAAATATACGTCTTGCATTTTAAAGAATAATTGTTAATTTAATATTTGAAAGATCTTATTTGCAATCTGTGATTTACAGTAAAACAAATAACTCAAGGTATAAAGAAAGAAGATGGGATTTTATTTCAAAGAAAAGAAATGAAAGAAACCGGAGACGGCAGAGGATATAGTCTTGCACAAATACTTTTTAGACATACACGTAGCTTAAATAAATAAGTTTTTCGTAAGTAGAAATATCTTGTTGTGAATTTTCCTTAAGGGAAACACTAAAGGGAAAAATAAAACTGTTATCCCCAACAAAAGGTTACTTTTTTGTCGGAGTGAAACTAATTTTAACCAAAGGGTGTAAGTTGATCATGATCCGGTTCTGAGACATATTTTAATTATCTTTATATATGCTTATGTCGTGCTAGTTTTTGTATGAATAAATAATGAAAAGACAAAATTTTTATATCATCTTTATGTTAGCTTTCCCTTATTAACGCTGGAGCTCACAATTTTTAATTTTGTCAAGAATATTTTATTAAATATGACAAATGGGATAGTCTGATTATATAAAAATTCATACTTCGGAATTATTTCATCAGTATATTTATTGACTCAAACAACATAAAATATGCCTATTTCTAATGCTTTAGAATTTAGCTATTCTGCATCACTTAGGAAGGACAGCCTGTATAATGCATGTCAACAGCCAAACAGCCAAGCATACAATAAATAGCTGATGTAACGATAACAACTCACTAAATAGACCGGCAAGACCAAAGTTCCTTCCCGCCCATTGTTCAGGTTTTCCTTTTCCTAATAAATCAAGCTTCTGTCTATCCAGAAAATACGGAGATTCCAGTTTGTGGCCAAACGGATCTATGGTCAGTCTTCTGATACATGGCATCTGCAACCTAAAAGCAGCCACACAAGCACCATTCCATTGGATTTGCAAGAGGAGCACGTGACTCTATGGGATTGTCGGAATTCATGGACGGGCGTAAGGTAGTCAACAGTCTTTGTCATTCGAGCCACGGTCGTGAATGGGGTAGAGGATGCATTCTTGGAATTGGGATATAAAAGGAAAATTAAATGTATTTACGAAGGATGTAATGAAATCCTCAAACAATGCCAGAAACTATTCTGTAACCAACCATCCAATTGCCGTTCAAGCCCACAATCAAAATTCTTGAAGTTACAATAGCATTTCAACAATTAGACATAACATCATAGCTATTTACAATCCACTATTTTTTTTCTTATGGTCCAATAAATTAGGCTTTCATCTACTCGGAAAACACTGAGCGTCGGGTTAGTGGTCTCACAAATCTATGGTCGGACACTTTTGATGTATGGCGGCTTCAGCCCAAATCACGCGCATGCGTGCGCCTTTCCAACGCATTTCTAAGAGCGGCACGTAACTCTGTGGAATAGTAGGAATTTATGAACGCGAGTCGGGTAGTCATCAGTTTTTGTCAGTCGAGTCACGGTCGTGACTGGGATAGGGGATGCATTCGCTGTGTTGGGGATATTGAATATTGGAATGCCTTTGAGCAAACTTGGAGAATGAAAACAGAATACGAGGAAGAATTTTTGAAAGTATGGAAGAATAGATCCTACACACAGGAACAATTCTAGAAGTTTTATCTCTGGTTGAAAAAGAAGTTCACGAACTTCTGTTTCCGACCTTCTCAGGAAATGTGGATTTCAGTTATTCATTTTAATGGTTCACTGCCATAGAAACATATATTTCTCTACAGTCAATACTTTTCTTCCAGAGAGTCCGCAAAAATCACTTTTTTTAGTACCGTCTCTAAGAAAGATCCTCATTTTAACAATGTTCTAATTCTATATTTATTGTTATATTGAAGTAGTTTTGTATTGCAATCTAAAAATCCATTTTAAAATCCAGAAATGTTCCGAAGAAACATTCAAGGTGAAGAAATTTCTCATCAAAGAACTCGATGGACTATTGCTTCAACGACATGGACCTACCAATCAGGTAGGTTCGATAATAGCTCTTCATCATCCATTATTGTATTTTACTAGAGACAATAAATCCAGCTTTCATTTACCCAGAAATCATGAGGCGACCAGTTAGTGGTTGCACTGATTCATGCCCAGGTTTAAACCCATTTGATACATGGCGGTTACATCCTGATTGACTACCACGCACGCACATTTCCACTGTGTTTGTAAGAGGAGCACGCAAATTTGTGGGACAGTTGGAATTTATGTATGTGCATCGGATAGTCATCAGTTTTTGTCAGTCGAGTCACGTTCGTGACTGGGTTAGGGGATGCATTCGCGGTACTGGCGATATTGAATATTCGAATGCCTTTGGTCGAATTTGGAGGATGGAGAAAGAAAAAAGTGCAAGGGTAAGGACACTTAAAAGTATGCAAAGATATATCTTAAACAAAGGAACACTTTTAGAATGTTTAATTTCTGCTGAAAAAGAAATCTTAGGAACTTTATTTTTCAGGCCTTTTTTCAGAAATCTGGATATCAGATATTCATTTTAATGGTTCACTAGCATCGAAACATATATTTCCCCTGATGGCAATACCCCTCTTTAAGGTGATCCACAGATCTTACTTTTAAAATGCCTTCTTTAAGAAGGATCCACATTCTTCGAAATTCTATTGTTATTTTTTTTATTATAATTTCTTACCGAGGTCTACCTTGAATATAAATATTAGTAAAATTTGTATTACAGTAGTTATGATCAAATTTGTAAAGAAAGTAAGTCCTATTTATCCACATGCTTCTTTAACGCATTGTTTGTAATATACAAATTAGATGCAAACACCAGGAAAGACAAGTAATGACTGTCCTTATTCTAGACAATTTATAAAGTACGAGAAGAGAAAATGTTCCCACCCAATGTCATGTTTCTCCTTTTCAGAATAAATCAGGTTGCTGTCTACCCAAGAACACGGAGCGTCCAGTTTTGGACAGCAAGGATCTATGGCCATCCTTCCGAAACATGACAGCTGCAGCCTAAATGATAACCGTACACGCACCTGTCCGCAGCATTTGAGTCCGTAATACATACCGTTCTAAATGCTGAAATTTATGGACGTGCGTCAGATATTCTTCTGGTGTTCTAGAAAGACTTGGAGGTTTGGAGGGGTGAAAAAATGATAAATAAATCTTAAAAAATAGGATTACTTTTAGAATGTATAATTTACACTCGGATCGGAAGTTTGGAATATGGCCCTTCATGTGTTTTTATCAAAATATGGAAATTAACATTTTTTTTTCTTTGGTTCGATATCATGGGTAATTAAAGTTTCTTGATGTAGTTGTTTCTTCAAACAAAATTTCCTTTCGTATTCAAAATTCAAATTTCGTTCCTTTGCATTTTTCGTAAAGATATAAAGTCTTTGTTACTCCGTACGATCTCGGAATAACACATGTATGATATTCAGGAATACTGCGTAAATCAGGTATGCTTTAGATGCTGCCTATATCTTGAATTTTATAAATATGAAATTTAATTTGTAATCAATTCTGGGTGAAATATTTGATGCACCATTGTTTTTGAATTTCAAAGGCCCAAATTCTATTGCAAAATACTGTTTGGGTTTTCAAATTTATGACGCGAAATTAATTTAGAAATATTTTTAGAATTTAAATTTAGAAATATTTTTCATATACGATTCAGTATTCATTTTCATTAATCAATTAATATTTGGATACAGTTATGTAATAAGTAATCAGCTAACCTTCTTTGAAATGGGGTTAACTACCTGCTCCTGAAGGTATGTAGACTGGTTTGCAGAATTGTACGTTTTGTAATCTGGAACCATCTTTACTCTATGAGAGACGAACCAATAACTAGTTGAAATATCCGTATACAGTAATTAGCAATTGGAAACTAATTGATCTAAAACGTTTGAATGTATGAGTTTGAAAACAATTTTCCAAACAATATCCAAGGGGTTGTGATGTGTTATTACATAATATTTATTTCGTTAAACTATGATTTCCGTGTTCTTCAGGATGTAATGAAAGAAGTAATTGGGAAAAGTTTTGATAAACTTAACAAATTCGGAAAAGCCATTTAATTGTTGTTACTGAAACCCAATATTTTCGGTATCAGGTAATTAATAATAATGTAAACATATCACAAAAAAATTTAATATGTGCGTTTATTATATACAGAGCGATACAGAGGTCAAGGAAAGCTTTAAAAATCAATAATTCACAAAAGAATGAAAGAAGAAAGGTCTTGTATGCTCAGAAAAGATAGAAACGAAACCGGTCTGTTTTTTAATCACAAACCAGAATTTTTTGGTAGCATAGTTTGTTATTTCAACCACTAGATATCTCGGAATTTGGGGGAGCTATGCGTTTTATATTTGAAAAGTAATGATTTACAAATATTCCAAGTGTCGTCATTTGTGATGTTTTTCTCCTTTGGAATGGGACACTAGATTTTTAGAAAATTTTCCTATTTACAACTACACAAAAAGTACAAGAAACACACTTTAAAATTTAATGCAATACGTCGCACTAATAATACAGAGCTCTTTCAAGCCAAGACGCTCATTGTCATTAAGATATTACAGAGAAGGAGACATTTCCAAGACGTTGGATCGGAAGAGGGGGTCCGATTGCCTTCCACTAAGATCTCTGCGTTTGAGGACATTACTTTTTTGTCTAAGAATTCATTAAATCCGTTGTGCGTCAACAAAAAATAATTGAAATCGTGGATGAGTTGAAGATGCACATCATTCAAGCATTTAGTCTACCGTCAATAACTCCCGATATGTTACGAAACACTGGGTGAGAACTTAGTAAAAGATCTCATTACAAAAAAAGTTGCACACTTCATACTGTATTGATATTGAAAATCTTGTTGAAATATTCATTTTATTTAAATAAATAGTTCTAAATTCTAATTAGTAGTTTTGTAATTATAAGCCAATACTTTTGGATACTTTTAACCTAATCACCCTATACGTTTGAGTAATGCATTTGAATTTTGCCTAGTTAATAGATTTATATAAATTAGATTCGCCTTAAATTCTGTTTGAAATTAAACTGATAAACAGTTAGTTTTTGCAGAAATATTCTTAATAAATTCTTAATGTTAAAATAGTTAAGAGGTATCTATTTAGTTGTAACTAAATAGTTAAGTATATCTAGAATGATTTTCTTTCAAGGGGATTATTGATAATTACCAGAAAAACTCATAAATATTTACGAAATAAGCTTCCTGTTTGCATAAGCAGAAAACAATACGCAAACCTTATTAGAAAAATATTCGGATAAACAGCCTTTCATAACATTCTTCTAACGGCAGTATTAACCCATACCAAACTCATAATCCAGATACAACCCAGGTGTTCAGTCAATTGCTTATTGCGAAAACATGGGACTACCAATCAAACAGGCTTGTCGATAACTCTTTCCCATTCCTTATTGTGTTTTCCCTTTACCAATAAATCAAGCTTTTATTAACCCAGGAAACGCCAAGCGCCCAGTTAGCAATCGTGTAGATCTATGATCACTATTTTGATACATCGCTTTGCCACAAAAACGACGACCACGCACGCACCTTTTCGCCGTATTTGTAACTGGAGCACGTAACCGGTCGTGATAGTCAGAATATATGGACGCGCGTCAGGTAGTCATCAGTTTTTGTCATCCACACCACTGGCGTGACTGGGATAAGGAATGCCACGCGTGGTCGGGTTATTCAATATTCGAATACATTTGGGCAAACTTGGGGTATGGAGAAAGAAAAAAAGAATCAGAGGAAGGATGTTTAAAAGTATGCAAAGTTAGATCTTAAACCTTAGAACTCTTTTAGAATGTTTTATTTGTACTTGAAAAGTAAGCTTAGGAACTATAGTTTCAGGCTTTTTTCGGAAATATGAAAATCGGCAATTCTTTTTTGAAGTTTAGTACCACAGGGACAGATATTTCCCATACGTCAATACCCT
>BGPR01048672.1:0-11495 GCA_013235015.1 Araneus ventricosus
AAAAAATTTGAAACCACATACATTTACAACTAGTTTCTAACCTTCATTCCACGCCAACACCAGCATATATACCCAAAATGTAACCAGAGAATAAATATTGAAGCGTAGTGTTTCCCGCACCAGCGCGTGATTGACTCCTTGGTGATGACGCAGGATCGGCAGTCAATGTGTTAACTTTTAATACTAAATACCAGTTATTGTAAATCGGTGAAAATTATTTCATTCTTGGTGTCATTATGAAAGATGAGGAAAGCGTTATAGTAAGCAGTACTAAATAATGTGTATTTAAAAGAATAATTTCTATAAGTTTTCTTCCACAATAAATTATCTGTGTGAGAGAAATCAAACGTAAAAATTATAAGCATTTAAAATGCAATTCTTAACAGTTTAATAACTTATTTGTTGCAAAATAGTTTTGATCTGTATGGATTATTTTCTAGATTTGCATACTCATTAAAACTTTTTTATTCATCTTTATAATATCTATTCAGTATTTTGTAGTATGCAGTGGCGAATCCAGGGGAGGGGTTATCGGGCTGCCCCCCCCCCCCCCCCCAGAGCTAAACTAGAATTCTTGATTTCATTTAAAATCACTACAACTGCTTGTTCTTAATTTCCCTTTTATTAAAGAAATATTAAAAACATGACAACATTGCTTTCTGGCATGACAGGTTCGAAAATGTTCCTAATTTTCTAGCCATTCCACTTGTAGCATTGACGTGGTCGAAAACATTTTTTGGCTAGTTATTTCATTGTATTTTTTTATTAAATTATCGAACGTATTGTAGTGTTCTTTATGATTCTTATTGTGAGGTGAGTAAAGTCTGTAAAGTTAAAGTGTTTTGGATTACATAAGCAATGAGGTTTGACATTCGCCATGACGATACAAAATTTTTTATGACCTCAGCCCCTCCCCCCCAGACCCGAATTCTGGATTCGCCACTGGTAGTATGACATTCATGATTTTGAAGCTCTTAAAAAAAGATACGCATAGCTTAATAATTAAGAAGTTGATGATTTATTATATGCAAATATGTGTTCATCAGAGAACTTTTTATTTTACGAAAGTTGAGTATCAAACAGTGAGTAATTATGCTTTTCAGAACATCATACCTTGCAATGAGATTTGTTTATATGTAACATGCTTCCATTAAAAAAAAATTTCAATTTATTTTTGCAGGCTGGATTGTCAACACTCTTAAATGCTCTAAATATTTTTAGTGCCCATTATGTATCTGTGGCTGTTGATGTGCGGAGAGTGTGTAAGGTTTGTTGAATTTTAATTTTAGTCCCTAAAATTAATGCATATTAAGGTTCCTAAATTGGTCTATTTGACTGATTTAAATTTGGCAATTAAATCTTTTAAAAAATTTGGTAGTTTTTGCCTTAATTCTCCTAGCGGCCAAACTGGTTCTCACCTTTCTTCACATTTTGCTCTTAAGTGGCTGATTCACACTCATCTGAATATTTTTCTTCTATCTCCATGGGAGAAAAATTCTTTAGTGTGCAGAGATTATGTCACATCTGAAAAAGTGTAGTTTATCCATTTTAAAGGTTTTTTTTTCAGCTCTGAAATTTATGAGAATAAAATAATTGGTTGCTTGGAAGCTTAACATAATTAACTCTCTAAGATAAGATTTCAAGGAAATTTTGCCGCATTTTAACTTTTAGAATATATGCTTTTTTTATTTTTATTTTATAAATTACAGATATTGAATTTGATTGTTTTACGAGGAATATTCTGATTAGTTATGTAGCATCTTATTTTCAATATGAGTTGACTAGCTGTGTATGTCATTCACTGAATGTTGAATCATTGGTTTGTTCAATTACTGTTGAAAGCTAGAATTCCAGTGCAGCAGTTACTTGGTTGATTTTTAAATTTCAATAATTTATTTTAAAATTATCAATTTTATTTGTTTTAGAATTCAATTAACAATAAGCCAAAATTTAGAGTAAAATTTACTATACATTACAAAAGGCTGTTTTATTTTGAAAACGAACCTGTCTAAATTTATTTGGATCAGATTTATTTAAAAATATTTATGTTTTATTTAAAAAATTTTGCTTATAAAGTTTATTTGAAATTTGCCTTGTCTCAGAAAGATATTTTAAGAGTTTTTCTCTCTCTTTCTTCTTGCATTCAGGAAAGCTGCTCGAAAATTGCCATAGAATTGATCCAGTCGGTATCGATTGTTTTTGATCCACCTGTCTCCCAACAGAAGAAACAAGGTGAATAACTGGTTAAAATATTTTTGGTGAATTTTTGCAGTTGATTTAAATTTATTTAAATGAGAATTCCTTTCAGATTGGTCTTTCGTGAAACTTTTTGGGTCAAGTCTTTTGAGTACATGTCCTGTTGCTACAACAAGCGAAGTTTTTGTGGATGTATCTTCAAATAAAGTATAATATTACATTTTAATTAAATGCTTAGAATGTTTTGCTATTATAATTTTGAAAATAAATGTTCATTCATGATTAAACCTTTTTATATTGACAATACTTAGATGAGGCATTATTGTAAAATTTTTATCTCGGATTCCTTATAATATTTATAATTGCATTTATTGAGTAAACACATTTATACTAGGGAAGAGAGCTCTGAAGACCAGCCGCCTCTCAACACACACTCAAGCAACTGTAACTTTACCATCACATCAACTTATAACATAATAAAATTTTTAAATTTCATCATTATTTAAGTTGTATAAATTCTGAAATGAATTATATCAAATGATATATAAGATTTAAAATAAGCCTGATGTAATGTAAAAACGTGACAGATTTCAGCTTATTTATTTTTTTACATATAAAGAGTAGATATAACTTCATATTTGTTTAGTATAATAATACAGTAGAACCCTGCTAATCCAAACAAATTGGGACCGGTGCCTGTTCGGATTACAAAAAATTTGGATTACCCGAAATTCCGATAAAAATAGAAAAGGAAAAGATGTGTGCTAAAAAAATACAAGTTATAAGAACTCAGTACTATTATCTCTTGAATTCTTTTATTCAAAAGCAACAGAAAGAGAATATGTCTCCCCTTTTCACTAGAATAATGGATGTGCTCCTGTATGAAGTGTATCCTGTATCTTGTGGCGATTTGCATTAGTTTCTTCAATGTGTACAAAATTATGCATGCTGAAAAAGTACTTTTTTGTGTTTAGTATGTATATTTAAATCTTTTCGGGTAATCTTTTCAATTATGTATAATTTTCGAAAATAAAATCGGTTCGGATTAACCGGAATTTCGGATTAGCAGGGTTCTACTGTTCTGAGAATCAAAGAGAAAATTTGAATGTAGCAGTATATTTGTTGCTTTTTAATTCTTAATGTCTGAGGAATTCAATTAAAGATCAAGTCACTCATGCTGCTGCTTTTTTGCATGTATCTTGCATGAATTCTTGATCATTTTTTTTGAGGTTTCTGAAATACTTGAATACATATTTTTTGTTTTTCAGCTTGAAAAGTAGCTAAAAATTATAGTTTGGAAGTTATAGCTAATAACTAAAATTTTATTTTCAGTCTGGAATTCCTTTTGCTTTAAATCACAAACCACATGAAATAATCAAAGAAAATTTTGACAATGACAGTGGATATACAGAGGAAAGAGAATATGGAGTTTATAACCTGAAAAAGATGTTTAAAGATTCAAAATATGTTAATATTGGTGTAACGTATGAAAATATTCATATATATGGAATAATACCATCTCCCATTCTTTATGTAGATAGAAAAGTTGCAGGTACATTTTATTTCTATTGTTATAGTGTCTATTTTTGAAATAAATGATTAAAGGTTATTTTTAAATGAATTTTAATTTTAACCCTTTCGGGACGACACGCCTTTGACAAAGTCCTTCTTACGGGGTGGAGCGAAGGAAAGGAATTGTCCCACAGGACGGGGTTTTTGCGTTTCTAAGCCTAACTTCAGAAAAAAATCACACACAAAAAGTTTAAGCCCTAACCTTGTAATTTTTGGTACCATTTTAGATTATTAATTAAGCTGCGATATACATTAAAATTAGCATAAATACTCATTTTCCTTCAATTTATATGAAAATATATATAAAAAATTTGCTTACCTTGAGAAATAATTTTTGAAAGCACTATTCTACTTTTTCTGAAATTTTAATAGGCAAAAAGACTATTTAGAAGAAGAAGTAGCAAAATTTAAAAATGAAAACTGAGTGTGAAAAACCTCAAAGCAGAGAGGAATACAAAGAAATCACTAGAAATATCACTTTTTAACTCTTTAGAAAATGAATCATCACTCTTGTCACTCTAACTAATTGGTTCATTTGTATTCTTCGTCTCATAAGTAAAGCTTTCTCGCCATAATAAACTTGAGTCAAGGCTTTCAGAAATAAAAAGCAAAGTACACTATATATTTATACGAAAGCATCACAATGTGTAACTGGGCTGATGGTAAAACCCAAAAGGAACCCCTCATAGTAGCAAAAAGAAATAAATAAAAGTATTCAGAGAAATAAAAAAATGCGAAACCACGTGGAGAGTGAAACATCCCAGCTCTGTTTGTTTATATTACGTTTTAGCTCTCTCCCCGCCCCAAATAGCTGATAAGAAAATACCAAATTCAGACAGAATGTGAACGAACTGAAGGTCAGGCTCCGATGATTATGTTCAGTTCAAAATAAATGGACACAGGATGCCATCTAGTGGTCTTTAAAAATTGTTTCTGCTCAAAATGCATATGTGCATCGCCCATCCTGAAAGGGTTAAATATCTTGCAAAACTAATGTCTGACTGTTTGTCGAAGATACTTTGTTTGTGATAAACATTGTCTGAATCTGTATAACTTGTGTGCTGTGAAAGTTTCAACCTTCAAATATGAAATGTAAAGCTTATACTAGGAGTTGGATAGCATATGATCCTCAGATTCTTTAAATATATATGAGCATTTTTTTATTTATTAATATACTAGCCACCTTCATTGACCAGCTTTTCACCGAGAATATGATTTCAGTTGAATCTTGTATCATTTTATATTCATGGCTGCTTTAACAACATAATTTTAAACTTCAGATTGTCGTAGATATTTAACCCATGTTCTTTTAGTGGTCTTGCACTTGTTCTGTTCATTGTCTACATAAATGTTCCTAATGAGTCAAATAACTGACCATGCCATGTAACATCTAATTGCACGTTGCCGGCGCCATCTTCACTTTCTTATTTCTTTTGTAAAATATGTATTGTTGAAATATATACTTTCTGCTACATAAATTCACTTTTTCGTCATAATTTTAAATTATGATAGATTATGCTGAGAGATTTGTCTTATTGAATTATTTTATGCTTTTCTTTTTTTGCCTTCCTGCTTGCTATCTGTAATCCAAGGACATGATTGCCTTGATTTCTACTTTTCATTGGATTTATAGGATTTTATAGTCCATTGTTATTCAGAAGATTCAAAGATAACATCAAATGATGAATTATACTAAATAGTATTTAAAATAGAATATTACACTTGAAATTATGATGCATATTATAATTGCAAAATATTTAATATGCACTCCATACCAGTCTTTAACCCTCTGAGCGGCGCAAACGTCTTTTTACGTTTTTCATGTTCAGTTCAAAAGCAGATAGCTCGTATTTATATGCATATTTTCTTAAAAAATCATGGATAAAGTTTTCTTCAGATTTCAGAGATAAAATTAAATACAAAAAAAAATCAATTCATTTACTTTAAAAACTAAGCTTTCTAACCTGACAGCTAAAAGTTCAAAATAATTGGGCACTCAGAGGGCTAAAAAAAATTTCCTTAAGACTGTTTATTTAAAGGAAAAGAGTCGGAAAAAAGCCCCCAAAAGTTCCAAGCTTTTGTTTCTTTCTGCCAACTACATCTGCTATGTTAGTCTTTTCATTAAACCTGAAGTTAATTGATTGGACTTGTGTTAACTTGAGCGCTTACTTTATATCTTAAAATATATGCTTTGGAGATGGCTTCCAATTGCATAACTGCATTGAACTAATGCCTGTCATATAAATTAAAAATTTTCTTATATGTCATAATCTTTTGGGTGATTCATTAAGAATTTTTTTTTATGGTTAAAAAAATTTCTGGTGAACCTTTTATGATTGAAACCATTCCTTTGATTTCTAAGAAATATAAGGATTAAATATTTTATAGTGCGATGTTTTTTCTAATGGAGTTTTGATATTAGATTAATCTTGTCATCTAATGTGATAGTCATAAATTTAAGAACATTTTTCAATATATAATTTAATTTTAGGTTATGGCCAGGAACAAGGTGGCATTCATGTCACATTTCATAACAATCACCGAAAAAAATCGCTCAAGATTCTCTATTATGACATGATTCCATGGTATTTGCGTTTATATAGTCACACTTTGTCTATTAAAAGTGGCAGAAAACTCCTGACTCCAGGTAAGAAGCATTTGTTACCATCTTTTCTTTCCTTCAGAAAATATTTTAAATTATGTTAGTATTTTTAGCTGACTACTTTATTTATAATTTATTCTTGTATTTTCTTTAGTTGTAATTAGCTTATTAGTTTATGACATACTAGCCGCCTTCGGCGACCTGCTTGTTCACCAGGAATATAATTTCAATTAAATCTTGATGATATTGTTATTCCTCTAAAAATGCGACGTAAAGCTTTGGCTGAACTTTACTTTAAAGAAATTCTATTATCACGCAGTGGCCTTTTAAAAAAAAAAAAACATCTAATCGCATACTAATATGACTTATAATGCAGAGGATTTTATTTGATTAAAAATCAGAATCAACAATATTTACGGCTTCTTCTTCTTCTTGATTACGGGACACCTCGCCCCTGGTCCCGGAGACGAGTCCATTGTCAGGATAGTGCTGAGGGCCCATGAGATGTTCTCGTACTATATTTTCTTTATATATATACATATATACACTTTCTCGTACATCGATGCTTCCATCCAGAGGGTCACCAAAATGTCCAAGACAGTTTAGATGACGTGGTTTCATGCTGCCGCAGACTTGGTCGGCTCGATATATATATTTACGGCTAACTGCACTTATTAGTTTAGGTTTGACAAAAATATAAAAACACGAAGTTACATATACACGTTTTAAAAATTGAAAAATATTTACATAATTCTTGCTCATTTGAGCAGCAGGTAGCATGAATCAGCCAGTGAGCAGAAGAGAAGAAACGAAAGTAAAGGATTAAGTTGCAAATGCTTGCATCCGCTTTTATACAATCGACTCACAGATTTGCATATACATTTGCATACAATACAGCAGTTATGACTCAGAATCATAAATATCGGAATCTCATGCTAATTAGACGGTTGCATCTAAAAAATAATTTAATCTTGTACAATACTAACTCAGCATGAGATCCTGAAATTTAGTTTATTATTTATAAGATTAATATGTTTATAGATTAAGAAAAACAATTTCTCGGGAAAGAACAGAAGCGAACTACGCTTTTGTTTATGTAGGCGTTTTTCGCGTACATTTAAAAACTTTAGGCCAGGAAAACTTAAACCGAGAAAAAGGTAAGCACAATATATTACGATTGATTTATCTTTTTCCTAACAAATCTTTTATGTATAATTTGATATTCTTGATTCCCTTCACAAAGTAATTTTAAATTCCATTTGTGATAGACATTTAACCCATGTTCTGTCAGTAGCCTTGCACTCCTGGCTCAGAGTTCGAGGGTATACAATGGTGATAAGTAGCCTTGCACCTATTCATGAACGTCCCTAATGGTGTCAAGTAACTGTCTGTGTCATGTAACATCTAATTGCGCGCTGTCGGCATCAACTTCACTCTCTTATTTCTCTTGCAAAATATGCATTTTATTTCAACATTAAAATGCCGTGGTGCATTTTACTTCCAGCAGCATGTTAGCTGGATGAAAATATACTTATTAAAACATAGCATTAAACATTAAGATATTCCCTTAGCTTTCAACAAGGGAAGAGAAACACGCTAATAAATATTTGTTTAAACAATGAAAATGATTTGAATTGCGTTGCAACAATGAAAAGTATTGTTGTAAATTATGCCAAAAGATATTTTAAAAAATTTATTAAAATTAGAGAAAAAATCTTACCACAAGTTAATTGATATCATTGGAAAGATAATTTTTTAAATTTTCAAATGGAATAAAAATAATTTTTGTGCTGTAATATGTTCGGATGTTATTGAGGGAAAACGACAAAATTTAGCTTAATTTTTAATTAATTAAAATTATAATTAAAATTTCGAACAAACGACTCCAAAGTGCACATTCCCACCCTCCAAGGTATGTTTGTGCCAAATTTAGTTGCTTTAGGTCTAGCAGTCCGTCCTGTAGAGCACCAACGCACACACATTCTCCTTTATTATTAGTAGAGGTAATTGTAAAAAGCTAATTAGTTTATCACGTATCTTCTTTAGTTAGTAGTTTGAAGTTTCTCATATTTCTATAATTAGTTTAGTAATGTATTCTCATATCTTCATTAGCAGTTCATTTGTGTTTTTTGAAACATTTTTAAAAAAGATAAATATTGATATCGATTGAGCTTGCATATTTGAGATGTTATTCACATAAAAGAAATTATATAAATGATATATAAGTCAATGTTGATAAGCTGTAAAATGACTATTAATTATTTGAACTTCTAATGTGTAATGTTAATAATTGAAATATTATGAAATTTGTTTATTGAAATATGTTTTTCTCTTTCATGGGAAAATTAACAAACAAACAAAAAAAAAAACCTTACTTAATATTTTCAAAATTCTAGCTTAAAAATATTTTAGTTATGTGATACATTCAGATTAACAACTTTTGTTATTCATGATAGTTATTGATACCCTAAATTTGGAGAGTGAACACATTCGATATAATTAAGTATAAAACTGTGTATTTAAAATTTGGGAGAAAAAATATTTATTCATTTGTGACAAAAGTACTAAATGGAATATTAGCAACTTAAAGAAACAAAAAATCAATTTTTTTCTCCCTAGTTGTGGTACAATATGTGTCTTCAGGGTGCATACGGTCATGAAAAGTGCTTAAAAACTACTTACTTTTTATTTTCGTTTTAGAAGGCCCTTAAAAGTGCTTACTTTTTATTCAAAGTTTGTATAAAGTGCTTATTTTTTATCATGGTGCTTAAAAACTCATTATTTTTAAGAAAATGTTATGAGTTCCCGAGCAAGAACTATTTTATGTATAAAAGTAATTGAAATTAATGATTTAGCATTCTAATTTTGTACCTCAAAATCTTGTTGCCTAAGTATTTTTGGTTTATTTTTCTGCATGTAGAAATGTTTTCCTGTAACAAGTTAATGAGAATATATTCTAGTCATGACTGTAGGATAGGTACTAAATTTCTTTCTGTATATTTTATTACTTAAATCGTGTTAAGTTAAAAGAAGAAGGAAAAAAAAGAGTCCTTACTTTTTCCCTGAAGGTGCTTAAAAAGTGCTTACTTTTTTTCTACAAATTTGAGTACGCACCCTGGTCTTAAATAGAATTTTTTTATTAGTGAACATCATTATGTTGTAAATGCAAAGTCTTAATTCCATGTGATTAATTGTTTAATCCCTTTTTGGTCGGATTTTTTTTTTTTGAATCTCCAACAAAATGCTTATATTTACCATTAAAGGCGGGAAAACTCACTGCGAAAACATGAAGAAAGTAGGACTATTTGCACCATTTCTTAGCAATATTCAGAAATACGAAAAATAATCGTGGAATATAACAAGACGTTTAACTAGTTCTGACGTAAACTGACGAATTCACTATCGACGATGCAATTTTTCTCTTCTTCGCATGACAAGTGACGCTGACCAAGAAGGGGTTAATGTATACTATTTCTTTAAAATATTTATTGTAGTGAATTATTTCTTTAGAAATAAAATGCAAAATAATTCAATATAAAATGTGATGCATTTCATTCTGAAGATAATACAAAAAATCTCTTGTACTTTCGTTTATCGTTTAATTATAGATTACTTACACTATCAGCCTGCAAAAGACCGTACCAGACCTCATCATCTGGAACTGGTTTTGACCCTTCCTCCTCATTCCAAGACAGAAATGAGTATTCAGTTTGATTTTGCGTTCCTAAAATGGACAGAGTATCCTCCTGATGCCAATCATGGGTTTTATGCAGGATCGGCTGTTATCAGCACACTATTGGATACAGTTAGAAATTGTTCGAAATTTCCTGGAAGTGTACACCAAAGGTACCTTTTCACCTTTGCTTGTTAATCATTTTTCAAATTATGTCAATTTAAAGTGAATTTTGAATGCAAGCAATATTTTTTGCATCCTTTTAAAAAAGTTCTTTTTTGAAAAATCTGTACTCTTGCAGTCATTTTTGTTAAATCGTAATAGATAGAATGAAAAATATATTTGGTTCATTTTTCATCTATTTAATTCTTATTTCTTATTAAACTGTCATTTCACTTACCATATTAAATGATTTTAAAAAAGAATACCGGAATTTCATTTACATTGTTTAAAAAGTTTAGCCATTCACAATTAGAATTCTAAAATACAATAAGAATGATGAAAACATGAAATAATAATAAATTTCTCACAATGACAATAAATTCTTCTATACTTGTTTAGCAAATCCATGGATACATTTTATGAATCAGTTTAAGTAATTTCTATTACTAAACTACTTAATACATGTAATGAATGGTATCAAATAAGATTGTTCTGAACATTTCATTCATGAATGTACCATGACTTCCTATTTGACATAGAATGAGACAGTTATCATTTCTAAGTTAATCTACTTTGTACATGTGTTTTTTAATTTTTAAATTTTGGATATTTGCTTTGCAGCTTATCGTTTAGTTGCAAAATCATAAATAGCTAAATATAAGACTGTACCAACAGGGTTCAGTACTGATTACATGATATTATTTTAAGGAGTCTGATTTATTAAAAGTCTTAATAGTAGTTTATCTAAGCTGTTTGTTGTATTTGAATAAAAATCACAAACATCATTTATTGTCTTCTGTTGAAATATCTCTTGAATTGGTATAAGATAAAATATTTGAAGCTTTGAAATCCATAATTTGCTAATGAACATTAAAAATCAAAAATAAAATTTCATAACTTTAAGTTAAGTATAGTCATTAACTAAAACATCTTGTTTTTCATGAACCATATTAAATTTATTTGACTTAATTTTGAGAACAGTGGTTAAATTTCCAATTATTTTTTTTAGACTTGACAAAGGAATCTTCTTGAGGATATACACACAGATTTTACTTGTATCTCTACCTACTCCCGACTTTAGTATGCCGTATAATGTAATCTGCCTTACTTGTACAGTTGTTGCTTTAGCTTTTGGACCTATCCATAACATAACAACTAAGAGGTATGGAGAATACTCAATTGTCATATTAATGTTAATATTCAGATAAGAGCTTTACAAGAAATTCTTATCTTTTACGAGGCGTGTCCGGAAAGTAAGTACCGTTTTGGAAAAACTCGCATAAAAAATGT
>BGPR01048673.1:0-11495 GCA_013235015.1 Araneus ventricosus
TCAAAATTCAAAGAGGTCTATCTCGGGAAGTATTAGAGCTACAAATTTCATTTTTGTCTTAAATTGTAGACAATGTTCTCTAGCGTAATAAAATTGCAAACGGTTTTTTTTGTCAGACCAATACTTTAGGAGATATTTTGTAAGAACAGGGAAAAGTCCCAAAATTGAGCGGTTTTTTCAAGATGGCGGCGCCCGCGGGGGGAATTGGAAAACTTGGATTTTTCAATAGTGTACCAACCCACACGACATATCAAAAAATCGGAACTACCCTAATTAATGTAACCATTCCAGTTTTTTTGTTGCAATTTGACTGGACTATTATTTTTAAACTTCGAGATAATAGGTGAATACGAATAGAGTACTGTTCCAAAATACATACATGATTCTTTTCACTATTCTACATTAATAAATACAAAGCGCCTCATATTTTGGAAGTGCTCAAGATCTTCCAGATCAACACGCATAATAATTTCTTGAATTTTAATAATGTTTTAATGCTTTCACTGTTTCCAGTTTATAGTTTTAACAACAGTACGTTACGAGTTTAAGACGAGTGCTTGCAATTTGTTCTTAGCTAGGATTGCCATACATCCCGTATGTACTGGGTTCTCACCGTATTTCACAGCTTAGTGTCGTATTACTATTTTTCCTGTTTTGTCCCTAAACTCAGGTTATTAGTGGAGACAATTCAGCAGTTTCGATTTGTCATTATAATATTAAAATGACTTCGCCCAATTTTATAATTGTGTGAAATAGGAAAATGATCTAATAAGGAACGTATAATGAACTTGAAAATATTAATGGGCTAAAAAGAAATTAGCCTTGCTTGTTTTCTTTTATTCTATTTGTTCATTAAATTTTTACTATGCTGAATTTATTGACGAAACACTAGTGGTTTCACGATGGGGTAAACTTCTAAAAATATTTTATAAGTTTATGAAAAGGAATCAATGCACAAACATGGAGTAATCCCTCTTTCGCTGAAAATAAGTTTATCTGAAATATGTCAAAGTTAATAAAATTTCGACAATACCGAACACTTATTCAAACAATAATACGAGCAGAAATGTCCTCATAGAAAAAGTTATTAAAGATGGAAACATTTGGTTGCTTATTTTTAACGCGACAGTATTTTTATGCTGATATTCTTTCTATAATTTCTGTGATACAAAAATCGTATAGATACAAAAATCAAACAGATGTGTGAGGCCAGAATGCAACGCTCTAGAAAACAGACCTTTGAACCTATAAGTATCGAATTTAGCACGTAGTTATTGTAGGTAGTGAATCCCACATCAAAAAATGGTTTGGTAAAATTTTAATTGGACTTAAAATAAATTTAATATTAGTCGAAATTTTAATGTTTTTCCTCAATAACTCTGTAGCATATTATCGGATAATAACAATTTTCGTCCACTTTAATATCCAGAAATTAACACATTTATTGCTACGGACGAGATAACTCGTCTTCTAAAAAACTTTGAAGTGCATTGGAATTTGACCTGCATTCTAGTTCAGATTCAGTTGGCCATGTTAATAGATGCCTGCGGAATACATTAACTTTCTTTCTTTTTTCGAGTATAAATTGTCTAGAGCAAGCAAAGTTACCAGTTGGCTTCTCTGGAGATAGAGTCTAATTTCTATGTCGCGGCGAATGTGCTAAAATTTTCAGTATTACTAATTTCATGCCTTTGTAATGTTTTTACTCAATTGATAGATTCTTCAAAATTAATTTTAAAAACAATTTATAACATTTATTCTTGTTGGAATGAAATTCAAGCAGATTTTATTGTTTCAACACATCTCTGTCTCGAGTGCTTTTGCCAGTGTTAACACTAAAATAAAAAAAATGCTTTCTTTTATACATTAAATGCAACTTTCGCTTTTATTAACATTATAATAATTTTTGGCTAGCATTCGTTTTGCAAATTGCGCGGTGTTAAAATAGTTATCTACAAAATGCAAAGTTCGATGTATGGTTCCTTAAACATCGATATTTAAAATATCGATAGTGCAGTCGATAGTTTTCCCAAACAATCGGATGACCTTCAATAGTATCGATAGTTTTTAAACTACCAATATTTTTCTCCCCAGCGGTGATTATGTCGATAGTTGTTCTTAAAGTCGATAGTTTAGAGACTATTGATAGTTCCAGTCGATAGTTTCAATCGATAGTTTTAAAACTATCGTCTGACAATGGACCTATCGATAACATTGTGCGGGAGCATACTATCGATACTTTTGAGAAAGTAGATACTATCGATTTTTTCTGTCGATAATTCCGAAATCCCTCTATTATCGACTTGGCTTAGATAGTCTATCGATGTTTAAGGAATAATAGATTGATGCAATCAAGCTAAACGGATACCTGATAGACGAATGAAGCATTTAACATTATCCACTTATGAACTACGATGTTTGGTATTCCAAGTTCAAAGCGGTATTTTCGTGTTTTTTATGTAAGGATTTAGAAACAGAATTTGGTGTTATCTTTAAATCGAATACTTTTTCTTCCATCCCAAATGCATATATTCTGCATCATGCATACGAATATTTTTTTTAATTTCTAATATACGATACATAGAAACATTAAGGATTTTATTCATTGAAAAATGTAATTTTGATAAATCTCTTTGTTTACCTCTCACCAAGTTTAAAAAGCATTTTTGGAATTACGACTATGTGTATATGAAAGCGTAACCCTAATCCACATGCTGTATAGATGAAATTCGGTATGTTGTCTTAACAGCAAAATGGCAGATCTGTAGGGAAACTTCGAGATAATAGGTGAATGCGAATGGAGTACTGTTCCAAAATACATACATTATTCTTTTCATAATTCTACATTAATAAATACAAAACGCCTCAAATTTTGAAAGTGTTCGAGATCTTCCAGATTAACATGCATAATTATTTCTTGAATTTTAGTACTGTTTTAATGCTTTCACTGTTTCCAGTTTATAGTTTTAACAACAATACGTTATGGATTTAAGACGAGTGCTTGCGATTTGATCTTAGCTAGGATTGACATATATCCCGTATGTATGGGGCTCTCACCGCATTTCACAACTCACCCCCTTATAACAATTTGTCCCGTTTTGTCAGTAAACTCAGGTCGTCAGTGGAGGTAAATGAAGCAGTTTTAACTTGTCATTATAAATTTAAAATGACTTTGCCCAGTTTTATAATTGTGTGAAAGATGAAAATGATATAATAAGGTATGCATAATGAACTTTAAAATATTATTGGGCTAAAAAGCAATTAAACTTCCATATTTTCTATTATTCTATTTGTTCATTTTATTAGTTTGCTTGAACTTTATTAATATTTTACAAGAGTAAAATAAAACATTACCTACCGTCTGTTTCATATTTTATTCATTAAGCACTTAAACTTCCCGTATGAATGCTTGGGAATTATGGAAACCCTACTCTTGGCTCTTTATTTTTGAGGAGATGTAGAAACATTTTTGTCGAAAAAAAAGTGAATCGTACCACTTTAAGTTATCTCGCTTTTTATAATTTTTACTTTAACCTCCAGATGTTTAATAAAATATTTTAAAATTTTAATATCGTAAGAAGAGCTTTTTTCTTAGAAAAAACTTTGGTTTTATAATTTTCCACTTTAATCTTTGCTGCGCTTCATGATTTGCTCTTATAATTCTGTACGTCAGACGTAAACTATCGTAATCAACAAAGTTAAAATTTTACATTAAAGCAAAAAGAAATTCCATAGCAAAATACATCCCATTCCTTTCTATGTTTTTGACTCACTGTTAAGAACCGTCACTTTCCCCATCGGAAAATGTGGTCGGGATGATGCAAATACGATATAAACATCAAAATCAGCATAATTTGACTTACGATAGTTTCCCTCTAAAGTACAGAACCGTAGCCTTTGTTGTATTATAGGAAAAAATTCTTTTCACAAATACTGATGAAGAAGGAATGTTTTAGTGAAAGTTTCATGACAATTATGCAATTACTTCTTTATTAATAAAATACATGAAAATATTTTCATCCCGAACAACGACGAATATTTCAGCTAATTACTAATATAATAGCCCAGATCTCTCGGTAACGCTCTGACGTCACCATCAATAAAACTCGCGCCATAGCTCTGCGAGACGTTGAACAGAATTATTTTATTGTTAGAGAATCTAATTTTCAGTAATTTTAAATTCAAAAGAGTAATTGTCGTTCAAATTCCAAATTTAACAGCTCTTAAATAGTGAAATAAAATATTCTCTCCATTGTTATGAAATTTATCTCGCTATGATCAATAGTTTTGGAGAAAATTATATTAATCATATATTTCAAATTAATTCTCGTTTTTTAATAGAAAGTAGTAAATTACGTAAGTGGTATATCATGCGCATGATATAGTTTGGACACCACGATGCATTTGATTATTTACTGCAATCGTGATGATATAATTTGATAATATTTTTTGGCAACGTTTTGACAAGCAGAGAAGTGCTTTGTTTTTATTATAATTTCGAAAAAGAGTTCCTTTTAAATTTAAATTTTGACTTACGTTTGACAAGCTGAGAATTTCATGGCTATTGAATTATAATAAAATTGTGAAACAACGAAAAATATTTCACACGGAATATTGTTTACTAAGAGGTTTTTTTGAATAAAGAAATACGTAAATTAAAAAAAATATATTTTCCTGTCATAAAACACATGTTTATTTTATTTGTATTCAATCAATGTTAAATATTTCTCTCGCATATATATCTACTAGCTGATATGCCCGCCGTTTCTCGGAATAAAAATATTTTCCATGTCCAAGTACTTATAACACTTTCAGTTTACTAAAAGTGTTTTTCGCGGAAGCATCTTTCGTTGATTTTCGTTAATCAGCTGACCCTTTGGATCAGCAGTGAAACACTGTTCTTCTTTTTCTCTCCTTAGTTTGAACCACCTGGCAAGAATCTCGTAGTCCTTCGTACTCCATTTTCACCTCCCCATCATTGCTACGGCAACAGCAGAAACTCTTTCATTTCTTTTATTTTTTGCCATTAGCCGGACTACGATTCTCTTCTCTTTAGTGTTTTTGTCACAGACCTCAAAAAACGCATAGTGTTCTTTCTTTCTCTCCTTAGGCCTTCTCCCTCCGTAGGAAGTGGGCTCAGCAATCTTGAAGGATTTTAAACACTCATTATGATCATTAAAAATTTGTAAAATTAAATGAAGCATCGCGGAAAGAGAGTAATTTACATCATTGTGTTGTTTCGAAAACATGTTGAAAGAGGCGTATGCTATGAAATAAAAGCGAAATAAAATTTCTGCCTTCCTATTAACATTCAAAGAAAGCAATATTTTTATCATAACTTTGACAATGACAAAAATACAGGAATGAAGGATTTGATAAAACGATCAATGGTTTGAATTTAATTACAATAACAGAAAGCATTGTTAAAAATCGCGTATGAGGGTATACGGAAAGACTAAATAGATATTTCGTTATTTTTTAGTGCATTTATTTTCAAAAACAATATAAAATATAGATCTTTTCGTCATTTAAAGCCTTATTCGAACTGGAACTATTTGCGTATCCTTAACGGTTTCCAAATTAGGTTATTGGGCCACGATTAGAGTTCACCCCTGTATCTGTTGTAAAAGCTGAATTGAAATATTATCTTTCCCATGCTTCATTTCTCTTGAAATTCTCCGTTCATACATAAATTCTGACGAACAGGTCCAACCAGTTTCTATTTACTCTTATATGGAATTTAAAATGTATTTTAATTGTCTAAAAATTTGATTACCAGATTTTAATAAATGAGGTTCAGAAAAATTCAAAAAATTTAAAAAGTATTCGGATTTCCTGGGAGATCCCGCATTTCTTCCCATACAAATAAATGGCTTCATATATCGCCTGAAATCTTATTACAAGTATCATTTTCTAAGAAATCATATAATCGAGAGTGATTGGTTTGAGAAGTATATATTCACACATCCTCCCCTCACAGAATACAGAATATGTTAATGAATTTAAAATTTTATTAACGATTTTAATAATACGATATAGTACTATCAAATGAAAGTGGTACTGTGGAACTTGTGGCTTGCAGATAGTGCATTAAATCGTACAAAAAGGAGTTTTTAGTTTATTTTTAAATAAAATGTTTCGCAATTCATTAAAGAAAGGAATGTTTTTTCATCAAATGAAAATAGAAAACGGATATGCTCAATTTAAAACACGCAAATTCATTTAAACATCCTCAGTTGTAAATACATTTATCTAATGAAATAATTTTAAAAAGAAATTTGATAATTTGTATGAGAGCAAATTTTTATATATAAGCTGAATAAATTAACATCTATTGTGTTATTCTGAGCTCTCGATGACAATACAGTGTTTTAATATTTTTAGAAATTAATTATCAGCTAATAGATTACTTGAATTTTGATTTCATACGCATGGCGCGATCTGGTAGGAAATTTGAAACTAAGTTATTTAAGATTCCATAATATTTATAATAAAGAATTACAAATTAAAAACTACTGAAAATAAATTAAACATAGAAAATTTGAATATAATTTAAAATGTACTTAATTTCAATTACACTAAGAAAGGAATTTTTAAAAAATATTTTGCTTAAATTTATTCAAAAAGTCGAAAAGTAAAAGAACCTCAGTGATATCTTATTTATGATGGTTCAAGCGCTGAAAATTATTTCCTTTTTCATACCTACAGTTTTGTAAATAAGGGCATTTCTAAAATTTTTCTAATATAACTTTCAATTTTTTTCTAATTTAAAAACCAGTATTTATTTTATGCCTATATGTATTTCATAATTATCATCTATAAATCGTATAATCAGGATATTTTAGTATTTGCAAGATTATTTGGTTTTAGAACTCTGTAAACAAAACAAACAAAGAAAAAAAATATCGTTTCTTTTTCATCAAATGAAAATAAAAAAACATAATGTTCAATTCATGAAATACAGACTTCATTTGTATTCCATTAACTCCAAATGCACTTTTCTAAACAAATCAATTAAAAATAATTTCTGTAATTTGCATTTCTTTATGTTTAATTAGAAGAAATTGACATCTAGTGAACAATTTTTACTCTTTTTTTTCAAACAGGCGATTAATATAAGAAGAAGATCGTCATCTTTCTCTGTGATAGCTGCAGAGAAGCAAAGTAACGAGACATCTTTTGTTGTGTGCATTTCAAACAAAGGACGAAGAAGAAGAATACACAATTTAAAAGGGATGCGCTCCAAAACCTTGCACAAACACATGAGAATCTCTGTTGTGAATAAGTGAAAGAAATCTTTACTCAAGAGGAAATAACAGAAAACAAACAACTGCTAGGAGAAAAAAAAATTATAGATGGTGAAGTGTTTCGGTGAGTGCCTTAAAAGGCAAAACTGCAAGTTGCTTTACTCATGTTCACGATTACCTCTTTGTCCTTATTACTCTTTCTTCCTACTTTTCTCCTAAGACCTCTCAAAGGGCTTCTTTGGTCCCTTAACATTCATCTATTAATAAATAGAAAATCTGTTTTTTTGTTATTGTCAAAACCCAGATGTCGTTATTTAAACAACAGTTGAGCTTTGTAGACAAGAAGTAGGCTATGTAACGAAACACTCTTAGATGTCTCTAAGATAAATGTGAAAACTTATTTACACCTTTTAGTAAATCTGACAAATATTTGAGAATCACGTTCAGTGGGCGTGAAAAGAAAATCAATCAAGTACAGAAACACTGTTTTTGAGAAAAATCGCATGTTTCTCTTGACAATAAGCATTTTAGTATGAAATTTTATTCACATTTTAGTAAGTAGCGCCATTCCTGCGATATAAAAATCAATTTAAGTAATCTATTAACTGGTAATTAAATTCTGTAAATTTTAAAATAGAGTAATTTTATTGAAAATACACAAGTGTGCAAAATTACATAACTTGAGCACATCAAGCAGTGCAATAGATAAAAAGTCTATCCATGCAAACTTGAAACCAGACAAGTTTTAAAAAATCTGTGTACGAATGAACGAAGAAAGAAAGTCAGTTCACAGAGTATCAGAAACTTTTTAATGATAATTGCGCGCTGCTAATTTCAAAATATATTTTTTTATTGTAATATAAGATTAGTTTAAAATCATGCATTTTAGTAAATATGGCTAAGTATTCTGAGAATTAGAAGTATTATGCAAACAAGAACAAATCTCCATCTTTTAGAATTCGTGTTTAACTCCTGCAAACGTATAAAGTTAAGAGTATAGTTTGAGGAATATAGTTTGATTTTCTAAATTGACCCGCGACAGTCCATAGCACATCAGACTAGTAATAATGTAATACTTATTTTTGTAAAATTGTGTTCCCAGTAAAGAGCGAATAAAGATAATACATATTTTCAAAGTGAAACTCGAAAGAAGCCTCAGAGAAATTTATGAAAACAACTGCTGAAAATAAATTCAAAATTTCTGTACATAAGAGAAAAAGCAGAAAGGAACATGGAAAAAGTAAAGAAACCAGTAAATTGAAACAGATATATACCAGTCAGAGAAAAAAATGCTTTTCTCACATGGCCTTCTCATTTGTTGCTTTTCGTCCCTTGAACGCCAGTTATCCAGAATTGGAGGAGTTTTCTTTTCTTTTTTTACGATTATCTCCCGAAGCCAGAAGCCGGTGTACTGGCAATAGTGCCTTATGTACCAAAAAATACTAACGAAAACAAACGATTATCGAAAGCCTTAACTTAAAAATGTCGGCGAGATACTTCAGTGATTCTCTGAAAGTCATCTGAATTGCATACATCATTTTCATTCATGAAGCAAAAGGGTTCGAAGATAAAGTATGGATTTCTTTTTGTTTATGACTATATAAACGATTTTTATCACCCTAAACAGTCTCTTTTTTCACAACTGTAACGACTGGAATCAAATGAAACAGAAGAAAAATACAGCACACAATTTGATGCAGCAGACAAAATTAAATAATTTATCCTCTACGAATAATTTAAGTCTAAAATTAGCAAAAATATTTACTTTGGACATACAGAGCAATTCTGGAAATATTCGTTAGGATGCTAAATATTGTCGAAACGTCTTAAATTTACAGGAAATAAATAACTAAAAATATTTTATTGACCTCAGAAATGCGTTTTCGTAATTTATTATAGTTTATTTTTAAATAATTATGAACTTATTAAAAATGTATCCTAACGATTAACCCCCCTAGCTGCTCAAACGTCTTTTTCAGTTTTTCATGTTCAGTTCAAAAGCAGACAGATCGTATTTATATGTATATTTTCTTAAAGAACCATGGATAAAGTGTTCTTAAGATTTCAAAGAAATAATTAAATACGAAAAAGATCGATTCATTTCCTTTAGAAGCTAAGTTTTCTAACCTGATAGCTAAAAGTTAAAAATAATTGGGCGATCAGAGGGTTAAAAACCAAACTTTATTTAAGCTGCATATCAACAACTCATAGAGACTTCATTTTATAAATAATCAAACTCCCATAATCTCTTGAACAAACGGGAAAGACAGACTTCACAGAAAAATGAAATAATAAGAGTATTCTATCTTTTAGTCTTTTACCTCTTGCGATATTTAAGTTTTAACATCGACAACCTGACGGTAAGAGTTCTTGGCATGAGGCTACGCGTCGTATATTACGTCTGCTAATCATCAAAAATTTCAACGAAGCCTAAATCTTTTATCAGCAAAAAAAAAAATCTTGAAAAGTTATACTTTTAGGCTTACGCAAGGACTGTTAACTCATTAAGCGAGTCCACAAAATGGGTTAAATAAAATCTGCATTACAGATTTTTTTCACGCGTTTTTTCAGAATGTTTTTATTATTAGTATTACATGATCGTTTGTTTCTTAACCACTCGAAGTTAAAACATCAATCCGCTTACAGAACGTAAAATATTTCTTCAAAAAATATTTCTTGATGTAAGACACTTTTTTCTTAAAAATCGGCATACGCAAATATAACCAGCAATGTTGAAAGAACTGTTGGTGATGAGATATATAGAAAATTTAAACACAAAATTTCTATTTCATGAAAAATATTTACTACTTTTTCTAAAACTTGTAACTTAAAGTTACTGACTTGCACCATTTCCCGTTCATCACTTCATATTTGAAATTTTATAGAATTTGAAAATATTCAGATTTTAAGTTTTATATATTATAAAATTTCGGTAAAAGCACCACTTTATGAGTTAGAGTTATTTTTATATATAAATTTTTAATTTCAGGATCTTACACTCCATACTGAGGTCCTTTCTTTCTTATCTAATTTAAAAACCGTATCTCTTCGGAGTTTGTGGTTTGAGAGAATAAATGTTGCATACAATCTTAACATCTAGTGTGGAAAGTGGAAGCTTCTCGCCTAAGAGCAGTATTTGTTTGTGATGGGATTCAACGATGATATCTTGCGTAAATGAGTTACTTTCAGAAGTTATTTGGAGATTACTACCACAATGGAAAAATGTTAAAGTTTTCACTCTGGAGTTTGATAAATGACAGCAGCGCGCCCCAACAGGGAGTATGAAAGCGAAGATACCAAAACCCCATCTTTCTCTACTCATAATCATAATTATTTACAACGCTATAGGCTTGCATGCATCAGTGATAGGGCTCTTTACTGAGCGCAAGTACTCTATAGTTCAAAATCTGTAAAATCTAACTATAATTTTTGATTATAAGCAATAAGAATATATATATGATTTAAACTAATATTTATATAATTTTATTTCAGCCTGAAGTAAAAGCTATAAATTACTAATATAGATCTGTCTCTCACTGCTCCGGTAACGCTCTGACGTCACCAACAATAAAAGTCGCACTGCGAGACGTTGAACAGCATTATTTCATTGTTAGAGCACTAGAAATTTCAGTAATTTTAAATTTAAAAGAATAATGGTTGTTTTAATTTCAAATTTAATAGCTCTAAAATAGTGAAATAGAATTTGCTATCGATTGATATAAATTGTATCTCGCTATGATCAATAGTTCCTGAGAAATTTTAAATTATATTAATCATATATTTCAAATTATTTTCAGTTTTTAATAGAAAGTAGTAAATCAAACCAGTGGTGATATAGTTTGGATGCCACGATGCATCTGATTTTTTATTGCAATCGTGGTGATATAATTTGATAATATTTTTTGGCAGCGTATGACAAGCAGAGATATGTTTTGTAAGAAGTGTAATTGATATGTAAATATAGAAAAAATATTTCCTGTCATAAAACATATGTTTATTTTGTTTGTTTTCAATCAATGTTAAACATTTCTCTCTCATATTTATCTATGTAAACACGTAAAATTTGACGGGAAATCTCTCGAATGAAGAGGCAATTTGCACCAGTCATGCCATGACGGGGAACCTTCTAGTTATTATATTAATTTGCTTAAAATGCCTCATCACACATCTTTTCAACAACCATTCAATGCCATAGTCGTTTATACTTTTATTCTAATATTATGAAAAAATGATACAATTATTTTATGG
>BGPR01048674.1:0-11495 GCA_013235015.1 Araneus ventricosus
ACATTTTTTATGCGAGTTTTTCCAAAACGGTACTTACTTTCCGGACACGCCTCGTAAAAGATAAGAATTTCTTGTAAAGCTCTTATCTGAATATTAACATTAATATGACAATTGAGTATTCTCCATACCTCTTAGTTGTTATGTTATGGATAGGTCCAAAAGCTAAAGCAACAACTGTACAAGTAAGGCAGATTACATTATACGGCATACTAAAGTCGGGAGTAGGTAGAGATACAAGTAAAATCTGTGTGTATATCCTCAAGAAGATTCCTTTGTCAAGTCTAAAAAAAATAATTGGAAATTTAACCACTGTTCTCAAAATTAAGTCAAATAAATTTAATATGGTTCATGAAAAACAAGATGTTTTAGTTAATGACTATACTTAACTTAAAGTTATGAAATTTTATTTTTGATTTTTAATGTTCATTAGCAAATTATGGATTTCAAAGCTTCAAATATTTTATCTTATACCAATTCAAGAGATATTTCAACAGAAGACAATAAATGATGTTTGTGATTTTTATTCAAATACAACAAACAGCTTAGATAAACTACTATTAAGACTTTTAATAAATCAGACTCCTTAAAATAATATCATGTAATCAGTACTGAACCCTGTTGGTACAGTCTTATATTTAGCTATTTATGATTTTGCAACTAAACGATAAGCTGCAAAGCAAATATCCAAAATTTAAAAATTAAAAAACACATGTACAAAGTAGATTAACTTAGAAATGATAACTGTCTCATTCTATGTCAAATAGGAAGTCATGGTACATTCATGAATGAAATGTTCAGAACAATCTTATTTGATACCATTCATTACATGTATTAAGTAGTTTAGTAATAGAAATTACTTAAACTGATTCATAAAATGTATCCATGGATTTGCTAAACAAGTATAGAAGAATTTATTGTCATTGTGAGAAATTTATTATTATTTCATGTTTTCATCATTCTTATTGTATTTTAGAATTCTAATTGTGAATGGCTAAACTTTTTAAACAATGTAAATGAAATTCCGGTATTCTTTTTTAAAATCATTTAATATGGTAAGTGAAATGACAGTTTAATAAGAAATAAGAATTAAATAGATGAAAAATGAACCAAATATATTTTTCATTCTATCTATTACGATTTAACAAAAATGACTGCAAGAGTACAGATTTTTCAAAAAAGAACTTTTTTAAAAGGATGCAAAAAATATTGCTTGCATTCAAAATTCACTTTAAATTGACATAATTTGAAAAATGATTAACAAGCAAAGGTGAAAAGGTACCTTTGGTGTACACTTCCAGGAAATTTCGAACAATTTCTAACTGTATCCAATAGTGTGCTGATAACAGCCGATCCTGCATAAAACCCATGATTGGCATCAGGAGGATACTCTGTCCATTTTAGGAACGCAAAATCAAACTGAATACTCATTTCTGTCTTGGAATGAGGAGGAAGGGTCAAAACCAGTTCCAGATGATGAGGTCTGGTACGGTCTTTTGCAGGCTGATAGTGTAAGTAATCTATAATTAAACGATAAACGAAAGTACAAGAGATTTTTTGTATTATCTTCAGAATGAAATGCATCACATTTTATATTGAATTATTTTGCATTTTATTTCTAAAGAAATAATTCACTACAATAAATATTTTAAAGAAATAGTATACATTAACCCCTTCTTGGTCAGCGTCACTTGTCATGCGAAGAAGAGAAAAATTGCATCGTCGATAGTGAATTCGTCAGTTTACGTCAGAACTAGTTAAACGTCTTGTTATATTCCACGATTATTTTTCGTATTTCTGAATATTGCTAAGAAATGGTGCAAATAGTCCTACTTTCTTCATGTTTTCGCAGTGAGTTTTCCCGCCTTTAATGGTAAATATAAGCATTTTGTTGGAGATTCAAAAAAAAAAAATCCGACCAAAAAGGGATTAAACAATTAATCACATGGAATTAAGACTTTGCATTTACAACATAATGATGTTCACTAATAAAAAAATTCTATTTAAGACCAGGGTGCGTACTCAAATTTGTAGAAAAAAAGTAAGCACTTTTTAAGCACCTTCAGGGAAAAAGTAAGGACTCTTTTTTTTCCTTCTTCTTTTAACTTAACACGATTTAAGTAATAAAATATACAGAAAGAAATTTAGTACCTATCCTACAGTCATGACTAGAATATATTCTCATTAACTTGTTACAGGAAAACATTTCTACATGCAGAAAAATAAACCAAAAATACTTAGGCAACAAGATTTTGAGGTACAAAATTAGAATGCTAAATCATTAATTTCAATTACTTTTATACATAAAATAGTTCTTGCTCGGGAACTCATAACATTTTCTTAAAAATAATGAGTTTTTAAGCACCATGATAAAAAATAAGCACTTTATACAAACTTTGAATAAAAAGTAAGCACTTTTAAGGGCCTTCTAAAACGAAAATAAAAAGTAAGTAGTTTTTAAGCACTTTTCATGACCGTATGCACCCTGAAGACACATATTGTACCACAACTAGGGAGAAAAAAATTGATTTTTTGTTTCTTTAAGTTGCTAATATTCCATTTAGTACTTTTGTCACAAATGAATAAATATTTTTTCTCCCAAATTTTAAATACACAGTTTTATACTTAATTATATCGAATGTGTTCACTCTCCAAATTTAGGGTATCAATAACTATCATGAATAACAAAAGTTGTTAATCTGAATGTATCACATAACTAAAATATTTTTAAGCTAGAATTTTGAAAATATTAAGTAAGGTTTTTTTTTTTGTTTGTTTGTTAATTTTCCCATGAAAGAGAAAAACATATTTCAATAAACAAATTTCATAATATTTCAATTATTAACATTACACATTAGAAGTTCAAATAATTAATAGTCATTTTACAGCTTATCAACATTGACTTATATATCATTTATATAATTTCTTTTATGTGAATAACATCTCAAATATGCAAGCTCAATCGATATCAATATTTATCTTTTTTAAAAATGTTTCAAAAAACACAAATGAACTGCTAATGAAGATATGAGAATACATTACTAAACTAATTATAGAAATATGAGAAACTTCAAACTACTAACTAAAGAAGATACGTGATAAACTAATTAGCTTTTTACAATTACCTCTACTAATAATAAAGGAGAATGTGTGTGCGTTGGTGCTCTACAGGACGGACTGCTAGACCTAAAGCAACTAAATTTGGCACAAACATACCTTGGAGGGTGGGAATGTGCACTTTGGAGTCGTTTGTTCGAAATTTTAATTATAATTTTAATTAATTAAAAATTAAGCTAAATTTTGTCGTTTTCCCTCAATAACATCCGAACATATTACAGCACAAAAATTATTTTTATTCCATTTGAAAATTTAAAAAATTATCTTTCCAATGATATCAATTAACTTGTGGTAAGATTTTTTCTCTAATTTTAATAAATTTTTTAAAATATCTTTTGGCATAATTTACAACAATACTTTTCATTGTTGCAACGCAATTCAAATCATTTTCATTGTTTAAACAAATATTTATTAGCGTGTTTCTCTTCCCTTGTTGAAAGCTAAGGGAATATCTTAATGTTTAATGCTATGTTTTAATAAGTATATTTTCATCCAGCTAACATGCTGCTGGAAGTAAAATGCACCACGGCATTTTAATGTTGAAATAAAATGCATATTTTGCAAGAGAAATAAGAGAGTGAAGTTGATGCCGACAGCGCGCAATTAGATGTTACATGACACAGACAGTTACTTGACACCATTAGGGACGTTCATGAATAGGTGCAAGGCTACTTATCACCATTGTATACCCTCGAACTCTGAGCCAGGAGTGCAAGGCTACTGACAGAACATGGGTTAAATGTCTATCACAAATGGAATTTAAAATTACTTTGTGAAGGGAATCAAGAATATCAAATTATACATAAAAGATTTGTTAGGAAAAAGATAAATCAATCGTAATATATTGTGCTTACCTTTTTCTCGGTTTAAGTTTTCCTGGCCTAAAGTTTTTAAATGTACGCGAAAAACGCCTACATAAACAAAAGCGTAGTTCGCTTCTGTTCTTTCCCGAGAAATTGTTTTTCTTAATCTATAAACATATTAATCTTATAAATAATAAACTAAATTTCAGGATCTCATGCTGAGTTAGTATTGTACAAGATTAAATTATTTTTTAGATGCAACCGTCTAATTAGCATGAGATTCCGATATTTATGATTCTGAGTCATAACTGCTGTATTGTATGCAAATGTATATGCAAATCTGTGAGTCGATTGTATAAAAGCGGATGCAAGCATTTGCAACTTAATCCTTTACTTTCGTTTCTTCTCTTCTGCTCACTGGCTGATTCATGCTACCTGCTGCTCAAATGAGCAAGAATTATGTAAATATTTTTCAATTTTTAAAACGTGTATATGTAACTTCGTGTTTTTATATTTTTGTCAAACCTAAACTAATAAGTGCAGTTAGCCGTAAATATATATATCGAGCCGACCAAGTCTGCGGCAGCATGAAACCACGTCATCTAAACTGTCTTGGACATTTTGGTGACCCTCTGGATGGAAGCATCGATGTACGAGAAAGTGTATATATGTATATATATAAAGAAAATATAGTACGAGAACATCTCATGGGCCCTCAGCACTATCCTGACAATGGACTCGTCTCCGGGACCAGGGGCGAGGTGTCCCGTAATCAAGAAGAAGAAGAAGCCGTAAATATTGTTGATTCTGATTTTTAATCAAATAAAATCCTCTGCATTATAAGTCATATTAGTATGCGATTAGATGTTTTTTTTTTTTTAAAAGGCCACTGCGTGATAATAGAATTTCTTTAAAGTAAAGTTCAGCCAAAGCTTTACGTCGCATTTTTAGAGGAATAACAATATCATCAAGATTTAATTGAAATTATATTCCTGGTGAACAAGCAGGTCGCCGAAGGCGGCTAGTATGTCATAAACTAATAAGCTAATTACAACTAAAGAAAATACAAGAATAAATTATAAATAAAGTAGTCAGCTAAAAATACTAACATAATTTAAAATATTTTCTGAAGGAAAGAAAAGATGGTAACAAATGCTTCTTACCTGGAGTCAGGAGTTTTCTGCCACTTTTAATAGACAAAGTGTGACTATATAAACGCAAATACCATGGAATCATGTCATAATAGAGAATCTTGAGCGCTTTTTTTCGGTGATTGTTATGAAATGTGACATGAATGCCACCTTGTTCCTGGCCGTAACCTAAAATTAAATTATATATTGAAAAATGTTCTTAAATTTATGACTATCACATTAGATGACAAGATTAATCTAATATCAAAACTCCATTAGAAAAAACATCGCACTATAAAATATTTAATCCTTATATTTCTTAGAAATCAAAGGAATGGTTTCAATCATAAAAGGTTCACCAGAAATTTTTTTAACCATAAAAAAAAATTCTTAATGAATCACCCAAAAGATTATGACATATAAGAAAATTTTTAATTTATATGACAGGCATTAGTTCAATGCAGTTATGCAATTGGAAGCCATCTCCAAAGCATATATTTTAAGATATAAAGTAAGCGCTCAAGTTAACACAAGTCCAATCAATTAACTTCAGGTTTAATGAAAAGACTAACATAGCAGATGTAGTTGGCAGAAAGAAACAAAAGCTTGGAACTTTTGGGGGCTTTTTTCCGACTCTTTTCCTTTAAATAAACAGTCTTAAGGAAATTTTTTTTAGCCCTCTGAGTGCCCAATTATTTTGAACTTTTAGCTGTCAGGTTAGAAAGCTTAGTTTTTAAAGTAAATGAATTGATTTTTTTTTGTATTTAATTTTATCTCTGAAATCTGAAGAAAACTTTATCCATGATTTTTTAAGAAAATATGCATATAAATACGAGCTATCTGCTTTTGAACTGAACATGAAAAACGTAAAAAGACGTTTGCGCCGCTCAGAGGGTTAAAGACTGGTATGGAGTGCATATTAAATATTTTGCAATTATAATATGCATCATAATTTCAAGTGTAATATTCTATTTTAAATACTATTTAGTATAATTCATCATTTGATGTTATCTTTGAATCTTCTGAATAACAATGGACTATAAAATCCTATAAATCCAATGAAAAGTAGAAATCAAGGCAATCATGTCCTTGGATTACAGATAGCAAGCAGGAAGGCAAAAAAAGAAAAGCATAAAATAATTCAATAAGACAAATCTCTCAGCATAATCTATCATAATTTAAAATTATGACGAAAAAGTGAATTTATGTAGCAGAAAGTATATATTTCAACAATACATATTTTACAAAAGAAATAAGAAAGTGAAGATGGCGCCGGCAACGTGCAATTAGATGTTACATGGCATGGTCAGTTATTTGACTCATTAGGAACATTTATGTAGACAATGAACAGAACAAGTGCAAGACCACTAAAAGAACATGGGTTAAATATCTACGACAATCTGAAGTTTAAAATTATGTTGTTAAAGCAGCCATGAATATAAAATGATACAAGATTCAACTGAAATCATATTCTCGGTGAAAAGCTGGTCAATGAAGGTGGCTAGTATATTAATAAATAAAAAAATGCTCATATATATTTAAAGAATCTGAGGATCATATGCTATCCAACTCCTAGTATAAGCTTTACATTTCATATTTGAAGGTTGAAACTTTCACAGCACACAAGTTATACAGATTCAGACAATGTTTATCACAAACAAAGTATCTTCGACAAACAGTCAGACATTAGTTTTGCAAGATATTTAACCCTTTCAGGATGGGCGATGCACATATGCATTTTGAGCAGAAACAATTTTTAAAGACCACTAGATGGCATCCTGTGTCCATTTATTTTGAACTGAACATAATCATCGGAGCCTGACCTTCAGTTCGTTCACATTCTGTCTGAATTTGGTATTTTCTTATCAGCTATTTGGGGCGGGGAGAGAGCTAAAACGTAATATAAACAAACAGAGCTGGGATGTTTCACTCTCCACGTGGTTTCGCATTTTTTTATTTCTCTGAATACTTTTATTTATTTCTTTTTGCTACTATGAGGGGTTCCTTTTGGGTTTTACCATCAGCCCAGTTACACATTGTGATGCTTTCGTATAAATATATAGTGTACTTTGCTTTTTATTTCTGAAAGCCTTGACTCAAGTTTATTATGGCGAGAAAGCTTTACTTATGAGACGAAGAATACAAATGAACCAATTAGTTAGAGTGACAAGAGTGATGATTCATTTTCTAAAGAGTTAAAAAGTGATATTTCTAGTGATTTCTTTGTATTCCTCTCTGCTTTGAGGTTTTTCACACTCAGTTTTCATTTTTAAATTTTGCTACTTCTTCTTCTAAATAGTCTTTTTGCCTATTAAAATTTCAGAAAAAGTAGAATAGTGCTTTCAAAAATTATTTCTCAAGGTAAGCAAATTTTTTATATATATTTTCATATAAATTGAAGGAAAATGAGTATTTATGCTAATTTTAATGTATATCGCAGCTTAATTAATAATCTAAAATGGTACCAAAAATTACAAGGTTAGGGCTTAAACTTTTTGTGTGTGATTTTTTTCTGAAGTTAGGCTTAGAAACGCAAAAACCCCGTCCTGTGGGACAATTCCTTTCCTTCGCTCCACCCCGTAAGAAGGACTTTGTCAAAGGCGTGTCGTCCCGAAAGGGTTAAAATTAAAATTCATTTAAAAATAACCTTTAATCATTTATTTCAAAAATAGACACTATAACAATAGAAATAAAATGTACCTGCAACTTTTCTATCTACATAAAGAATGGGAGATGGTATTATTCCATATATATGAATATTTTCATACGTTACACCAATATTAACATATTTTGAATCTTTAAACATCTTTTTCAGGTTATAAACTCCATATTCTCTTTCCTCTGTATATCCACTGTCATTGTCAAAATTTTCTTTGATTATTTCATGTGGTTTGTGATTTAAAGCAAAAGGAATTCCAGACTGAAAATAAAATTTTAGTTATTAGCTATAACTTCCAAACTATAATTTTTAGCTACTTTTCAAGCTGAAAAACAAAAAATATGTATTCAAGTATTTCAGAAACCTCAAAAAAAATGATCAAGAATTCATGCAAGATACATGCAAAAAAGCAGCAGCATGAGTGACTTGATCTTTAATTGAATTCCTCAGACATTAAGAATTAAAAAGCAACAAATATACTGCTACATTCAAATTTTCTCTTTGATTCTCAGAACAGTAGAACCCTGCTAATCCGAAATTCCGGTTAATCCGAACCGATTTTATTTTCGAAAATTATACATAATTGAAAAGATTACCCGAAAAGATTTAAATATACATACTAAACACAAAAAAGTACTTTTTCAGCATGCATAATTTTGTACACATTGAAGAAACTAATGCAAATCGCCACAAGATACAGGATACACTTCATACAGGAGCACATCCATTATTCTAGTGAAAAGGGGAGACATATTCTCTTTCTGTTGCTTTTGAATAAAAGAATTCAAGAGATAATAGTACTGAGTTCTTATAACTTGTATTTTTTTAGCACACATCTTTTCCTTTTCTATTTTTATCGGAATTTCGGGTAATCCAAATTTTTTGTAATCCGAACAGGCACCGGTCCCAATTTGTTTGGATTAGCAGGGTTCTACTGTATTATTATACTAAACAAATATGAAGTTATATCTACTCTTTATATGTAAAAAAATAAATAAGCTGAAATCTGTCACGTTTTTACATTACATCAGGCTTATTTTAAATCTTATATATCATTTGATATAATTCATTTCAGAATTTATACAACTTAAATAATGATGAAATTTAAAAATTTTATTATGTTATAAGTTGATGTGATGGTAAAGTTACAGTTGCTTGAGTGTGTGTTGAGAGGCGGCTGGTCTTCAGAGCTCTCTTCCCTAGTATAAATGTGTTTACTCAATAAATGCAATTATAAATATTATAAGGAATCCGAGATAAAAATTTTACAATAATGCCTCATCTAAGTATTGTCAATATAAAAAGGTTTAATCATGAATGAACATTTATTTTCAAAATTATAATAGCAAAACATTCTAAGCATTTAATTAAAATGTAATATTATACTTTATTTGAAGATACATCCACAAAAACTTCGCTTGTTGTAGCAACAGGACATGTACTCAAAAGACTTGACCCAAAAAGTTTCACGAAAGACCAATCTGAAAGGAATTCTCATTTAAATAAATTTAAATCAACTGCAAAAATTCACCAAAAATATTTTAACCAGTTATTCACCTTGTTTCTTCTGTTGGGAGACAGGTGGATCAAAAACAATCGATACCGACTGGATCAATTCTATGGCAATTTTCGAGCAGCTTTCCTGAATGCAAGAAGAAAGAGAGAGAAAAACTCTTAAAATATCTTTCTGAGACAAGGCAAATTTCAAATAAACTTTATAAGCAAAATTTTTTAAATAAAACATAAATATTTTTAAATAAATCTGATCCAAATAAATTTAGACAGGTTCGTTTTCAAAATAAAACAGCCTTTTGTAATGTATAGTAAATTTTACTCTAAATTTTGGCTTATTGTTAATTGAATTCTAAAACAAATAAAATTGATAATTTTAAAATAAATTATTGAAATTTAAAAATCAACCAAGTAACTGCTGCACTGGAATTCTAGCTTTCAACAGTAATTGAACAAACCAATGATTCAACATTCAGTGAATGACATACACAGCTAGTCAACTCATATTGAAAATAAGATGCTACATAACTAATCAGAATATTCCTCGTAAAACAATCAAATTCAATATCTGTAATTTATAAAATAAAAATAAAAAAAGCATATATTCTAAAAGTTAAAATGCGGCAAAATTTCCTTGAAATCTTATCTTAGAGAGTTAATTATGTTAAGCTTCCAAGCAACCAATTATTTTATTCTCATAAATTTCAGAGCTGAAAAAAAAACCTTTAAAATGGATAAACTACACTTTTTCAGATGTGACATAATCTCTGCACACTAAAGAATTTTTCTCCCATGGAGATAGAAGAAAAATATTCAGATGAGTGTGAATCAGCCACTTAAGAGCAAAATGTGAAGAAAGGTGAGAACCAGTTTGGCCGCTAGGAGAATTAAGGCAAAAACTACCAAATTTTTTAAAAGATTTAATTGCCAAATTTAAATCAGTCAAATAGACCAATTTAGGAACCTTAATATGCATTAATTTTAGGGACTAAAATTAAAATTCAACAAACCTTACACACTCTCCGCACATCAACAGCCACAGATACATAATGGGCACTAAAAATATTTAGAGCATTTAAGAGTGTTGACAATCCAGCCTGCAAAAATAAATTGAAATTTTTTTTTAATGGAAGCATGTTACATATAAACAAATCTCATTGCAAGGTATGATGTTCTGAAAAGCATAATTACTCACTGTTTGATACTCAACTTTCGTAAAATAAAAAGTTCTCTGATGAACACATATTTGCATATAATAAATCATCAACTTCTTAATTATTAAGCTATGCGTATCTTTTTTTAAGAGCTTCAAAATCATGAATGTCATACTACCAGTGGCGAATCCAGAATTCGGGTCTGGGGGGGAGGGGCTGAGGTCATAAAAAATTTTGTATCGTCATGGCGAATGTCAAACCTCATTGCTTATGTAATCCAAAACACTTTAACTTTACAGACTTTACTCACCTCACAATAAGAATCATAAAGAACACTACAATACGTTCGATAATTTAATAAAAAAATACAATGAAATAACTAGCCAAAAAATGTTTTCGACCACGTCAATGCTACAAGTGGAATGGCTAGAAAATTAGGAACATTTTCGAACCTGTCATGCCAGAAAGCAATGTTGTCATGTTTTTAATATTTCTTTAATAAAAGGGAAATTAAGAACAAGCAGTTGTAGTGATTTTAAATGAAATCAAGAATTCTAGTTTAGCTCTGGGGGGGGGGGGGGGGGCAGCCCGATAACCCCTCCCCTGGATTCGCCACTGCATACTACAAAATACTGAATAGATATTATAAAGATGAATAAAAAAGTTTTAATGAGTATGCAAATCTAGAAAATAATCCATACAGATCAAAACTATTTTGCAACAAATAAGTTATTAAACTGTTAAGAATTGCATTTTAAATGCTTATAATTTTTACGTTTGATTTCTCTCACACAGATAATTTATTGTGGAAGAAAACTTATAGAAATTATTCTTTTAAATACACATTATTTAGTACTGCTTACTATAACGCTTTCCTCATCTTTCATAATGACACCAAGAATGAAATAATTTTCACCGATTTACAATAACTGGTATTTAGTATTAAAAGTTAACACATTGACTGCCGATCCTGCGTCATCACCAAGGAGTCAATCACGCGCTGGTGCGGGAAACACTACGCTTCAATATTTATTCTCTGGTTACATTTTGGGTATATATGCTGGTGTTGGCGTGGAATGAAGGTTAGAAACTAGTTGTAAATGTATGTGGTTTCAAATTTTTT
>BGPR01048675.1:0-11494 GCA_013235015.1 Araneus ventricosus
CAAAAATGGATTTAATTGCAGGTATTACAACTGTAGCTTATAAACTTCTAATTAGCTGCTCTTCAATAAATTTTGAATAGTAGTCTACTACCTCTACGTAATTTTTACCATTGAAATAGAAGTCTATAGCCACTTTGACCCAAGGTGAAGTAGGAAACTCATGCGGCATTTCAGGCTCCGGTGCAATTTGAAATTTAGCACAAACTGGATATTTTTCTATCATTTCCTTGATATCTTTAGATATAGTAGTGTCTTGGTCTATGAGCGACCAAGTGTGAACAAATAAGTGCAATGCTTAGGCTGACCCAAGTAATTTTATTTACACTTCACAGCTACAATTTAATTAACAAGTTCTTGTGCAAGCAATCTGGAGTAAGTGATTATTTACAAAGTTCGTGCATTCGAGTTCGCAGTTCGTTTAACGTTAAAGTTCGATCGAGTCAGAGTTCCACAAGAGATAGAGATCCAGGCTAATTTCCATATCCGGGTGATATTTTAAGCACGAGACTACAAGGAGTGCTCGAAATTCGGCGAGCCGAGATTCCGGGATAATTGCTGATTCTCAGAGATCGTTGCCTAAGTCCGAATCAATTCGGGACTTTAATTCAGAGCTGGTCACACAGCTCTTTTGCACTGCCGGAGACTGAAACGCCGTTTCGAGCCTCTCTAATTCGATTCTTCACCGCTCTCCTTGTTCCCACTCCAACACCCCCGTTTTTGTCCGTACTTCAAGAGGTGGAGCTCCGCCTTCCTTTCACTCCACTGGATAACCGGACTCCCGGCGACCAACGACTAAACTTCTATCTTCCCAATGGTCAAATCCGACCGTGGGATGGTTCCTGAGTTTCATAACCACAGGTGTGACATGAAAGAACACTGCTCATCTCCTGATAGCCGACCCAAATGCGCTCTGTGACAGATATTTATTCTTGTGTATTGTGGTCGCTATCCGCTTGCAGCTATTACCTTCGCGAATGTCCTCTTAATGACCACCAGGTGTATTTGCGGTTGAAGTGAAAGATACTCGACTCTTTTCTCGTGGGAAACTGTCCTCGCGGGAAGGAAAAACATCACAATATCCCTGGTCAAAACACATGTTCGAGTCATGCTTATAGTTTAAGCAATACCAAAATGTCTTTCATGCAATCTGTTCAAAATCTCTCTCCGCATACTTTCCGGTACAACTATTAAATTGAGCTTTAACAATGGAGTCTATTCTGGTACCCCCGGTTGGGTTAGGAGACTTTATTTTTTCCTTTTTTTACCAACGGAAAAAGTGACGTCTCCCAACCCAACCGGGGTACCAGAATAGACCCGTTAGTCATCAACAAAATGCAGCTCATCTTTATATTGCAGATATTTTTTAGCCGATAAACTCACTCCCTTACTGCTATCCCAACCACATTCTAACAGTGATTTTAATTCCTGCACTACAGGATCACTTTTATTAGCATCGCTTATTTCTTGCAGCTTAATATCAGAAATTGGTAGGCTATCTAGAACAGATAAAACGAGTCTTCCTCAGTGGTTGGAAAGTGGTTTCTAATTAAGGGTGCCCTTGAAAGTGTATCAGACACAGACATTTCTTTACCGGGTTTATAGAAAATTTCATAACCATAACACTGTAATTGCAAGTAAAACCATTGCATCCTCGAACTCATGGTTGACAAAGGCTTTAGACATAGCTATCAGTGGTTTGTGATCAGAATAAATCTTAAATTTAGTTCCATAGACATACTGGTGAAACTTCTTGCATCCATAAACAACAGCTAAAAGTTCTTTCTCAATATGAGCGTAGTTACGCTGCGTTGGGGTCAAATTCGATGAAGCGAAAGCAATAGGCTTGTCCCTTTGCTGTAAAACAGCTCCTAAACCAAATGGAGATGCATCTACAACAATCTCAGATTCAACCATAGGATCGAAGAATGCTAAAACCGGGGATTTCGTAATTTGCTCTTTTACCCGATCCAAAATTTTATCATAGGAAGGATCCCAAAGCAAAACAGTATTGTTCTTAATTAATTCTCTAAGCGGAGCAATTAATGTTGACAAATTTGGAAGAAACTTGGATAAATAATTTATCATTCCCAAATATCGATGCAAGCTTTGCCTATCCTCCGGTTTACTCATACTGAGAATTGGTTCTAACTTTGATTTATCAACAGCAATACCATCTGATGATAATGTATGACCTAAAAATGTAACGTGGGTTTGACAAATTTGAGATTTTTCCGTACTCAATTTCAGATTAAATTCTATACATCGCTTAAAAACCTTTGCCAATGTTTCATTATGTTCTTCCAAGGTTTTAACCCAAACAATTAAATCATCAAAAAAATTGTCTGCATTCTGGATATCCTCTAGCATTTCTGCCACTACTCTTTGAAATCTTTCTGGCGCGCACTTAATATATGGCGCATATGGCAAACGCAAGAATTTAAATCTTCCGAACGGAGACGAAAATGTACATAAACGCGAACTTTCCTCGTCAAGCGAAATTTGCCGAAAAGCTGAAACGGCATCTAACACTCTAATATTTGGCTCCTACCAATTTACTTGTGATATCCTCAAATGTGGGTAAATTGTACTGAGGCCGCTTAATAGCTCTATTCAAGTTTTGAGGGTCCAAACGAACTCGCAAAGCGCCATTTTTCTTTTGAACTATAACTAATGGACTGACCCAGTCTGTAGGTTCGGTCACTTTCTCTATTACTCCAGCCTTAACCATCCTATCAAGTTCAGCCTTTAAGGGCTCTAAAAGAGAAAATGCAACCTTTCTAGTCACAGAAACAACAGGAACCGAGTTTTCACACAAGGTAATATGATATTTACCTGGTAAATTACTCGATCCTTCAAATACTTGATTATATTTACATAATAAGTTAGAAATGCTTTTACAACAATTTACACTATTTACATTATCACACTTCCTAATCAAACCTAACTTAACAGCAGAGGCAGTTAATCCTAAAATTGGTTGATAAGAATTTTTAGTGACCAAAAAATCTAAATGAATAACTGGAGAGTTTAAATCTTTTTTTACAGGTAATGTAGTGCATTCCAATAGCTCAATGGTTTGACCAGTATACGTTGATAGCTTAACTGAAGTTTTTCGTACGTTAACTCCAGACCCATAAATGTCATTTAATAATTTCTTACTAATTATATTTGCCTGAGCTCCTGTGTCGAACTTTAAAATTTGATGGTCTATCATTAATCAATAAAATAGCTTGCCAAAAGGATGACATAGAATCAGCACTCACAGTATCAACAAAGAATTGTTCGGGTGGATACTTACAGCGATTTGCAGAATTGGTAAATTCCTGTGGGCTATTTTGGCATACCCGGTTGACGGATTTTGATTTACAAGCACGAGAAAAATGATTCTGCTTCCCGCAGCTCAGGCACTTACCATAAGCTGGACACTTCTTGTTTACCATAAGCTGGACATCTACCTGGAACGTGATGGCGCCCACAGTACTGACATTTTCTTCTGCTACTTTCTTGTCTTTTTGCAGGTTGTAAAAACTTATTAGCTTGACCGCTATCTCTAGGTTTCACCTCCGGCGATGGCTTGAACCTTTTAATGGCGTCGATACTTCGCTCTTCCGTAAAATAAACTTCAGCCTGTAGCTTAGAAGTTTCAGCAGCACGGCACATGTCCACTCCTTTTATAATATCCAAGTCAGGCACTCGCAAATGGCGTTCACGAAGTCTTGATTCACTCATCCCTCGGACAAGTTGATCTACCAAAATGGAATCACCCAGAGAACCATAATCACAGTTTCTAAGCTGCTTTCGAACTTTCTTAATAAAATCATCAACAGATTGTCCTTCCCGCTGGGCATGCAAAAAAAGCTTCTGGCGTTCATAAGTAATATTGCGCTGGGGGACGAAATAAGCTTCAAATTTAGCAAGAATTTCATTCATCGAGGCAGAAGAAACTTCATTGAACGTATTATAAATTTCCAGGCATTCCTCGCCAATTACATGCAACAAAATCGCTACCTTCTGACTTTCAGGCTTAGCATTAAGCGATGTCGCATCCATATAAAGTTGAAACCCCTGCTACCATAATTTCCATGATTCCACGGGATTTGAATTCAACTTAAAGGGTGAAGGCGGTGCAAGGCTTTCCATGGTTCAGTATTAATCAAAAGTTTCAGTTTTCTTCTGACACCATGTTGTATTATGTGCTTGGGTCTAGAAGCAGAGACCACGCCGTAGTTAGAACAACAACAAGCTTTATTGAAGACAGCTAAATGGGAAGAGAGTGAGCATGCTCTGTACATACTTTATATATCATGTCGCGCATAAATACATACACATATATTCCAGATTCAGATACGGGGCTGTCCATAAATGATGTCACACTTTTTTCAATATTTTTGACCCCCCTCCCCCCATTTGTCACAAAGTGTCACATTTTACCATACCCCCTCCCCCTTGTCACATGTCACGCTATATTACATAAACATATACTTGCAATTCAGAAACAAAGCACTACGTTATGACATTTGTGAGAATTACAATATAATTATTTTGTATGAAATAAGATTAAGGTTTACAACAAAAAACCTAATTAATATACAATAGTAATACAATATTAATATAAAAGAGCAATTGAAAACGGTAGTGTTTTGGAATTTGATATATTTTACTTTAAATTTTATCTTTACTTTATGACCACAAAATACTCTTAAACAGATTGAATTAAAAAGAAAAAACGCCTCAATAAGATCAATCTGTTTGTGCCACTACCAGTTTTACCACTCACCCAGGTGGGGCAGCGTATCTTTTGTTGGGCATTTCAAGGGTGTGGTGACGGGGGGGTTCTTCTAATGGTGAAGAATTTCTGCTGCTACTATATTCTCAGAACCCAACCTGAATGCATTTTTCGAAAAGAAAGGAATATAAGTGAAAAAAAAAAAAAATCACATGAAAGTTTTTTTAGCCCCGATTAAAAAAATATTCCCAAATTCTGATAATTTCAAAATGACTTCAAAATTTAATCTGCTGATTTTAAATGTTTTTATTTTAACCAAAATGTGTGATGTCACACTTCTTGTTACCCCCTCCCTCCCCCTTGTCACAATTTCACGACCCCCGCGCCCTCCAAGCGTGACATCATTTGTGGACGGCCCCTACTGTGAATCTGGAAATTTTTCGTTGAGGGATTAATTTTCTGTAATAAATTCTTACAGGCACCGGGCCTCGCAGGCCCGATGCGCTTCTTCCCGGGTTAAATTTAAATTAAAAATTTAAATTTAAAAAAAAATTTACTTAATTTACTTAAAATTGAGTATTTTTGATTTGAGATTTTTTTGATAATAAATGTACTGAAATGTAATTCTGCACGATATCCTTTGTTAAATATATATAAAAGCACATTCAAAAAATATCCTGAAATTATCTGACCGAATATCTGTTTAGTATTCGGACATACCGAATATTCGGCCGGATACCCAATATTCGTTACATTCCTAGTTCGTTCATGTCACTTTTTACGTTCTCGTATGCGAAGTATACAAAGGATTGTAATCATCAAAAAATTCGAACTCGAGATTTTGGCGAATCTCCACGTTTTAGACCTTCCCGAGTCCGAAAAACATAATTTTGGAATTATGTCTGTCTGTGAACACGATAACTCAAAAACTATTAAAGCTACTGGGATGAAATTTGGTATGTGGTTTTTACACATAATTTGTAGATTTCTATCAAAGTTTGGACAAAATCCGTCCACGGGAAGTCTATCTGTATGTCCGTGTTAATGTGAACGCGACAACTCACAAACTTAAATAGCTAGATAGATAAAATTTGGTAGAAGAAAATGTAGGCCCGTACCAAATTTTGGAGTAAATCTGTCAAAGGGTTGACTGTCTGTCTATCCGTATAATCGCATACTTTTGAATGCAATAACTTCTTTAAAAATTACTTTGATAAATGAAATTTGGTATGTCGCCTTCTTACCTTAATGGTAGATTTGTATCCAATTTTTGTGTCAATCGGTTGAAAAAAAGGCGTTCAAATTGCAAATTTCGATTTCTTTATCTTACATCCAGCCCTATTGGTAATCTCGCCGGCTTCTAATTCCACTTCCGCGTTGAACCACCTTCGGAAATCGTGGTATCACGTTTCGCTTATTTTTTTTCTCCACTGCGTTAGGGATTACTGCCTTTTAGCTTCTTTTCTTCTCTACAAGTGTTAGGAGTATAGAAGAAAGTTTAGGGGAGACCACTCCCGCTGGTTAAAGTCAAATATGATGAAGGACGAAAAAATAACAGCATGCCCTGGACGCCATTTACGCTTGCTAAGTCACTGATGAAGATTGGTGGGGGGGGGGCGAAAAAAGCCATATTTTGCTCCGGGCGCCGCTCACCCTTGCTACTCCACTACTGTCGAAGCTCTTGTATTCCTAATTGGGGGGTCGAGGGCTGTAAATTTACATAGCCCTGTTCTGTACCTTGTCTTTGAACTTAATTCGATGCACTTTGTTTTCAACATTCATTTTTTACCTTCTCTTACACGAAATGTAGAAGGGGGAAATTTGTGGAAAAAATCCGACTTCGAGATATTGATGAATTTCCAAGTTTTAGACGTCCCCGAGTTCGCAAAAAATAGTTTTTAAAATTATGTCAGCGGAGAAGAGGAAAGTACTTAAGCTCAGGGGCCTTTCATCTTCCACTTCAACTGGAAATGAATGGTTACTGAAATAACAATTATAGTGTGCCTAAATTTAGTTAAATATGAGAATTATTATTGAGGTCATCTCGCTGTTCTTTTTTTATCTATATATACAGAGTTATGTTTATCTTCCTGTTTGTAAGCACAATAATTCCTAGAGAGTGAGCTTCACGAATGAAATGTGGTATGTGATTTTCACATCCAGTGGCGTACCTACATAAAATGGCCCAGGGCAAATACCGAAACTGCTTCCCCCCCTTTTTACTTTCTCGTATACGAAGTATACAAAGAGAAAGTATTGTAATCGTCAAAAAATTCGAACTCGAGATTTTGACGAATCTCCACGTTTTAGACCTCCCTGAGTCCGAAAAACACAATTTGGGAATTATGTCTGTCTGTGTGTCTGTATCTCTGTGAACACGATAACTCGAAAACTGTTAGAGATACAGGAATGAAATTTGGTATGTGAACTTGACACATAATTTGTAGGTTTCTATCAAATTTTGGACAAAATCCGTCAACGGGAAGTCTGTCTGTCCGCGATTATGTGAACACTATAACTCAAAAACTTGAATAGCTAGATGAATAAAATTTGGTACACAGTTTTATCATCATGAATGTAGGTCCGTATAAAATTTTGGGCCAAATTCGTCAAAGGGTTGACTGTCTGGCGGTCTGTATAATCGCATACTTGTAAAAATTTATCTCCTAAACCCTTTGGCTTAGATAAATAAAAATTGGTATGACGTTTGCTAATATTAATTATAGATCTGTACCCAAATTTCGTTTCAACCCATTGAAAAAAGATGTTCAAATTGCGTATTTGGTTCAAAATGCTCATTGTGACTGTGTATTGGCGAGCGTTTCGCTTATTTTACTCAAGTTAGTATAGTTGGCTTTTGACCTTGGCGGTCTACGAAGTATTGTAGCTTCGGATGTGCTTCGGAAATTATGGAAACCCCCTGAACTCGAAACTTCGTTCTGACATTCTCCAGATGGTAGGTATGGTGAAATATTGCATGATATTTGTAGTAAGATTTCGATCTCAAAAACTTTAAATAAAGTTGTGGTACCTCAGCGCGCGTAAAAATTGAGAACTTATGCAATTTTTTTAATTGTTATCATTTTCCTTTTACACATAATTGTAAAAATGGGCGCAGGTCATTTTAAAATTATAATGACTCAGAGTTTAGGAAGCAAACGGGACAAATAGTATACGGGACGTATGGCAACCCTAGTTAGAGGGAAAATGACACCTTTTTGGGAAGTATACGAGAAAGTTTAGGGGAGACCACTGCCGCTGGTTTCCTTTTGAAATGTGATCCTCATTTTCTTTAAGGAAACTGTATGCCGGGGAGTGCAAAGAATAACCAGCGGGAGTGACCTCTCCGAAACTTTCTCGCATACGACCAGTAATGTGGGATGGGTAAACACCCAGTTGGTAGGTAAATATTTTTTGGGTATTTACCCAAGGCCTGGGTATTTTGAAAAAAAAATTATGAATGGTGATTTACAATGAAACATATAAAATTTATGAATTCCCCAAAACTTAATATTTTGCAAAAAAATTGCGTATGTTCGCAATTTTTACGCGCGCTGAGGTACCACAACTTTATTTAACGTTTTTGAGTACGAAATCTTACTATAGATATCGTGCAACATTTCACTACACCTCTGGTTAATCACAGGAGTCCATCTGGAGAATGTCAAAACGAAGTTTCGTTTTAGGGATTGCCATAATTTCCGAAGCGCGTGTTTGCGGCTCGCTACAATTTCCGCCAAGGTCAATTGCCAACCATACTCTCTTGAGTAAAATAAGCGAAACGCTCGCCAACACACAGTCGTAATGTGCATTTTGAACTAAATATGCAATTTGAACACCTGTTTTTTAACCGATTGAGATGAAAATTGGGCACAGATCTATAATTGATGTTAGCATCCGCGATATCAAGTTTTATTTATCTAAGTCAAAGGGCTAATGAGATACAAGTATGCGATTATTGAGACCGACAGACAGTCAACCCTTTGATGGATTTGGCCCAAAATTTTTTCGGACCTACATTCAAGACGATAAAACTGTGTACCAAATTTCATCCATCTAGTTATTCAAGTTTTTGAGTTATAGTGTTCCCATGACCGCGGACATGCAGACAGACAGACTTCCCGTTGACGGATTTTGTCTAAAATTTGATAGAAACCTACAAATTATGTTTAAAGACCACATACCAAATTTCATCCCCGTCGCTCTAATAGTTTTCGAGTTATCGTGTTCACAGACACACACACACACAGACAGACATAATTCATGTTTTGGACTCAGGGAGGTCATAAACGTGGAATTCGTCAAAATCTCGAGTTCGAATTTTTGACGATTGCATCTCTTTGTATATTAGATACGAGAAAATAAAAATAAAATAAACTTAATAAACTTAAAAAATAACATATATAACATTCTTGTGTTTATAGGATTTACACATTATAGTTTTTTTTTAACAAAATTTCGTTGAATTTTCACAGAAAATTTGGTACATTTTAACCTTAACCCCTAGATATAGCTTAAATAAGAAATTCAAAGTTTGTAAGAAACTTTAGATACATTAGAAATTTATAAATAAAAGATGCATTCCATTTATCTCGTATTTGAATATGAGAAATATAAAATGTGCACAAATCTTTTAATCCATTGAAAAAATAAAAAAACCCCACACACATATGAATAATAATGGAAAAAATACGTACATTATTTTTCCTCCCTATAGTCAGTATATAAAAACTCTAAACATTGGAGTAAATGTTTTGCTAATACAGATAAAATCATACAAAAAACCTTAGTGACTAATATATTTAATAATATTCACAATATAATTCATCATATAATTTCATATATATATTTAAATTTATTAAACAAAATTTACAACTAATAAATTTAATGTTTTATGTAGCATATTATGACAAAGTTAAAATTCATTATGTGTAATTAGGGGATATCATATCACAATTGTTCAAATCACAATTATCAAATTTTGTAACTGATATATTAAAGGGAAGCGGTTCAAAATGAAGTCCAAATTTATCTATACGATGTAGCTAAATATAAAACGTGCCATATTATGGAAGTATACACGAAAGTCAAGGATTTCGTGTATATTTTAGCATGTATTTTAACTTATGTATACTTATACAAGGCAATGTTTGCGTGCGTGTGTGTGTGTGTGCGATGTCCAGACGAATCTATCGCACTTACAGCCATGAAATCTGGCAGACAGGTAGTCGTAATGGTGACTCAATGCACCTCGAAGCCCAAATTGTTCTTTTTTTCTAGAAAATTTTTTATTTATTATTTTGTGTTGTTTTTGGTGATTTTTCGCACTAAATTCTCAATAGCATGGTTTCGGATAATTGTACGAAAACAATAGATACACCATAGAAAAGAACAAACGATTTCCATTCTAATGAAGTTTGTTTCGAACGTCTGACGTAATTTACTGAATTTTGAAATTTTTTAAAAAAATTGTCAGTTAAGCCTAAAAAATATGATTTCTTCGAGTTTTAATTTGCTGCATCTAACCTTCTAATTTTGTTATCAAATTGAAATTTCTTGAAGTAATAAATATTACTTTCCTCCGCGATTTAAAACAAGAACGGTTAAAATTGAACGGTTGGTTGAATTTAAATTAATTTTTTCGTGAAGTGTTAAAAAATTTTGCTTCATAATTTTTTCCTCGTGATTCTTCGTAATCAAGGTCGCGTGACGTCTTTTCCCAACATGCATTTCGCCAAAACCACGTGACGTCATAATCCCTTTGCTTTCAACGCTTCGACAGATCATTCTTTAAATTTTTTTTAATTATACTTTTTGATAGCCGGGCATATGGCTGATATCTTTAGTTACAGAAGACTGGAAAATATGAAATATGCTTTCAAGGAGCTCATTACGTAATGTGGCTTCAAAGTTTAAACCTGAAGTGGAATATTTCATCGCTCTTTTTTCCCCCCTTTTTCTCTAATTCATTTTGGATGTATTTAAATACCACAGAAATTATGTTTGTCGTATTGTTCCATTTGAAATCGTTTAAAATTTCATTCGGTTTTCATTTTTTAACATTTTACCTACTTTACAGGAATCAATCTTTTTAGTACTAAAAATTTTTTTTCGAAAAATCGGTTTATTTGATATGTAACTTCAATTTGAAATCATTTCGTTGAATGGCTTTAATTCAAAGTATCTAATGTCACCAATTAACTATTTTAAACAGGATCCAAAGATATAACTCCATTTTAGCGAGCGAAACAGATGGTTGTTTTTACTCAGTTTGAATTCCAATAACATCGTTTGCAACAAACTTTAAAATTTCATTGTCACTTTAAAAAAAAAAAAAAACAACATATGTTCAGTTAATGTCATTGTCGAGAAGAAAAAATAAGCTGACAAAATCAATAATATAGATATTTTTTTGTATTGATTTTGTTTTCAAAAATTTATTTTATGTCATTGTGGGCTTTTACAAATTTTTTGTTGAAATTCATGATACCACGGGCAAAGCCGTGCGGGTACTGCTAGTTATTAATATTAATTTATCTTCTTATCTGTTGTATCTGTTCAGAAATGTATGTGTGGGATTTTTAAGTGACTATCTCTGTCGGAGAAGTGAGACTTCACTTAAGAAGGGCGCTTTAGTTGCTTCAAGTGACAGTCGCGTATATACTTACGGTGAATGTCTTGATTACGAAATGCATCTTCTTCAGGCTACTTAAAGAAAAGCATTCTCGTTGTCAGAAAGCAGTTGCGGGTCTTGTTTACTATTCACTG
>BGPR01048676.1:270-10426 GCA_013235015.1 Araneus ventricosus
GTGAAAAGATAGCTTTCACCAAGTTGTATTTTCATCTGTAAGAGTTTGGAGTCATTTTTCAAATTAAGAAATTAAAAAATAAGGAACAACAAACAAGTAAACATTCAAAAGCATAATTAACAGGAAAAATAAGGAAGTCTATTTTGGTGCAACATGGATGCATGCAATATATTCATACCTGCAAAACATACCTGGGAAATGCTGATAAATAACATTTCAACTCCGCAGTTTGCTTTAAATTAGCATAAATTAATTTCATTTTTCTATATTAAATTGGGTAATTTTATATGGGATTTTCTAGAGAACTTTATAATGGTATTTTTTTAGGAAATTACCTCAACCATGTTTTACCAAAAAGTCCTTCTTAGAAATATGCGAGATGAAAAACTATTCTCACACTTCGAATTTATCTGAAACTCAGCGATTTTGAAATCTTTTTTTAAACCCAAATGACATTCCAGATAAAACAGAATTTAGACTAGGAGAATCTTTAAAGACGCAATTATTTGTCTTTAAATTCTAGAAGGATGAAATATTTCGACTGGAAAAGTCTGAAGAAAGTCGAAGAAACAAGTGAATGCCATAACAATAATTTTCCCTTAAATTTCTTGGACTGTTTTAAAACTTGGGAAAGTGCAATAATTCTTCAGAATTTTGTTGTTCCAGATAACAATGACGGCATCTGTTTTTTCAGCTTTTTTCTGCCTCATTTCATTGTGAAATGTTTTCTTATATTTGTTATAAAAATGAGAGCAAAAAATTAGGGATGGAATGAAATTTCTTTAAAGTACCCGACTAGGTTCGGAGAAATTTTTTTAAAAAGCATGCACAAAAAACATTTACAGAGCTGAGTAACAAAAACAGGCTTAAATAGTCGCAATTAGAATAAAAAATTCATAATATCATCAGCAGTTTTTGAAAATAATAATTTTTCAAAAATTTTAATGAAATTTTCAATATTAAGAAAAACAGCATAATTGAAAAAATATGGGACATATTTAATTTTAATTTCGCATGCGTACTTCTCAAACCAGCTAGAATGTAAAAGACCGCCAGATAAAATTAATTTTAATAAATAAATATTTTATGAAAATTCAAAGTTGGCGTCATTGATTTTTTGCCAAAGTTATCCTATGTGTCAAACTGAAAGTGACCGTAAAACATGACTATATAAAGCTGTCATAAAATCTGCGGTCTATTATACCCCAAAGGTTTTTGGCACATAAGTACCAAATTTCAATGAATTTTAATGAATTGTCTTGGAGATATCAAGTTCTTTGCGAGTCAGTTTTAGTGAAATTTTCATTTTCCAGAAAATGCATTTAAAATATAATAATATTAGTTGATAATTATAATATAATATATATTTATAATATTATATATAATATATATTTATAATATTGTATATAATATATATTTATAATATTATATATAATATATATTTATAATATAATACATAATATTAGCTGAACTAAATATCAAGGAATAAAATATTCAAGGAATGAGAATAAAAGCAAATACTGTTTTAGATTCTTAAAAGTTGTAGCTTCATTTTTAGATCATAAAAAAAGTTTTTGAATTCTTCTTCGAAAATCGCTTTTTCAACGTAGTCGGATATCTTAAAAAAATCGCAATATCGTTACGCAGATTAAATATTTGATGTTAAGTATTTTGATTTCATTTCAGAATGCTGAAGTTATAATGAATTTACTGCTATTCATATAGCAGAATAGTTGTCCTGCGATATACTGATGTCTGGTGTATATTGATTATAATGGTGTCTGGTATATGCTGATTGTTGACTGTTATCTTGTCTGGTATATTGTAATATATACGACAAGTCTGGTATATGCTGATTGTCGACTGTTATCTTGTCTGGTATACTGTAATATATACGACAAGGTCTGGCAGTTACTGATATTCAGTCTCCTAGGAGGCATGGGATACAAGTTTTAGTAGTAGGTTATAGGTAGGTCTCTAAATTGACAAACGGATAAGCAGATCAGGCCTATGTTCTGTGAAGAAAAAGCCCAGCATTTCAATCAACTTTCAAATGTTATTTATCCAAAATTTTCGGTAATTTAGTTTGCCACTGTCAACAGCCATGATATTTTTCTCCAATAAAATCCAGATCCGAAAGAAAAAAGAAGTTTAGCAGAAATATTTGTGTGAGAGTGTAGTGACAGATTTATGAGTTTCAGAAATGACAGAGATTCTTTTTTGATTTATACATAACTCATGCTTAGAGCACTGGACGAATATATCTTTGGCAGAAAGGATCAAAAATGTCATATCTGAATAGATCGAAAAGAGAGATTTAACTATTGTATTTAGTCTAAAATTCTTTTATCTATACACTGAAATGCCACTGAATTAGGGATAGACATTGCTTTGCAAATTGTGTAGAGCTGCGCCTCATTTATGCGTACGTGAGGGCGCTGTGGTAACTGCATATTTAGCTAGTACTGTGGTTGTTGTTAATCAGTCGTTTCAACTGCCAGTATGGGTAAAACTTCTGATTTAGACGCCTTCGATCGCGGACAAATAGTAGGCGCTCAACGTTTGGGCCATTCAATTTCCGAAATTGTCAGAGAATTAAGATTTTCAAGGTCGACAGTGTCAAGAGTATACACGGATGGGGAAAAAACTAGCGATCGGGCAAACTGCAAAGGACAATTAGCCTTGAATGAGCGTGGTGCTAGACGGCTCAGCCGGATTGTACGTAGCCAGCGAAGCCAAACATTAGCTCAAATTACCACCCAGCTGAATGAGGGCGCCAGTCGTACAGTCATTGAACGGACCATGCAACACTCACTTCACCGTATGGGCTTCGGGAGCCGTAGACCCACGAGAGTACCATTGCTCAATGTATGCCATAGGGCTGCACGTCTTGCCTGGGCAACAGAACACAGAGAATGGACTCTAGAGGACTGGAAACGAGTAGTATGAAGTGATGAGTCTGATTCCGGCTACTTCACGCCGACGGGAGGCTGAGAATATGGCGTCAGGCTCATGAATCCATGGATCCTGCGTGCCAGGTTGGAACTGTACAAGGTCTTGGAGGCCCAATCATGGTCTGGGGTGTTTTCTCTTGGAAGTTTTTGGGATCTTTGGTACTTGTACCAACCTCCCTTAATGCGATTCAGTACGTAGAGTTGATGGGCGATCACCTCCATCCATTTATGTTGTACTGTCATCCACATGGAAATGGAGCATTCCAACAAGACAACTGCACCTCTCACAGGTCCCGGTTGGCTACTGCCTGGTTGGATGAGCATTCCTCTGACTTCTCTGTCATGAATTGGCCGCCAAGAACCCCAGATTTAAATTCTATTGAGCACCTTTGGGATATTTTGGAGAAAGGTGTGAAAGCTCATCACACAACACCAGCGACCCTTACTGAATTATGGACAGCTCTAGCCGATATTTGGCAAGCCATTCCTGTGGAACGCTTCCGCAAACTTGTTGAATCTATGCCTCGCCGTGTGGCAGCTGTTATCAAGGCCAGAGGAGGCCAAACTCGTTATTAACTTGCTATCCCTAATTCAGTGGCACTTCAGTGTATTTCTGAATTTTAAAAGATACTAATGAATATTCATTTTATGAAAGCATAATCAGGATCAGTAGGATCAAGCGGGGTAATTGGAAACTGTGACTACAGTGCGCGCTGGTGAGGCCCAAGAGAAATGGAAAGTATGTACTTTGGTTGACCCATTAATGTTCAAGTCGCATTTTTTTAATAATATTTTGTACACTAATATTATATGACGCGAAATTAACAGGAAAATTCCTAAAAAAATCCTGCCTGAAAAATTTATATTTTCGTGTCCTCCTAAATCTAGAGTCCTTGTTCAGGCAAAGTCCTATTAATGCAAAAAAACCTATAAAAATCTAAAAATGTGAAAGTCCAACCTCCCTCCCCTCCAAAAAATGAAACATTCTTACAATTTTATAAAGAGTTATATTTGTTAATACAAGTAAATTAATTGATAAGTAATTCAACAAACTTACCCTTTTCTTCTTCTAAGTCCAAAAGAAAAATATTTTGGAGTCTGACTTGAAAAAAAAGGTTACATTATCAATCGAACGCTTGATATGTGCCGCAAGCGATTGAATGCAGAAGAAACGAATACTCAAAAATACATTTTAATAACATTTAATTTTTTATATTTAATTATTGCTGTGAATTTATGATGCATTTTCTTAAGTGTTCCTAAAAAAGTACGCTAGGCATTAATGGGTTAAGACTCTCTAGTTGAAGAAAAAAACACGTTCCCGCTTTTTGCATTATCTGATAACGTTTGTTTGCTTTAGTTGCAACCGTGTTCAGAGAAGGGTGAAATCAAGTTTCATTGTTCGATATCTACACCAGTTCAATGTAAAGTAAGTTGCTAAGTTATATATTTCCCGTATCTGTTGGGTATAACGGTTACGAAGAAACCTCAATTTCCGTTTTTGGATTTTCTCATGGGAAACAGTTTGGGTTCTCAGTTACCTTTGACAATTTTTATCGAGGGAAAGTTGGGAACAGGATTTTAAGGTCACAAAATTCTATATTTTTTATGCATTTGAAATAATTTATTATATGATAGGAATTAATTTTAAATCCGTATATGCGGTAGCATTCCATCTCGACAATAAAATTTCTTCTTTTATATCAAATTAGCAATTGACATTAAAAGAATCTACCATGTGATCAACATGCATATTTTTCATGTGTAAATGTTGCTTGTTAATAATAATTTGAAGTAGTTTGGCGTCAAGTATCGAAGAAAACAAGGAAATCGATGACGAGGAAAAAGAAAACGTGATACTGAAGATGGCGATTTTAACTCTTTTTTAGCAAGAAATGGAGGCTGCGGAGATAGAGGAAGTAACTTATCTGGAATCAACCATTGCTGAATTTTCAATAAATGTATATTTTACTCGATAAAGTTGGAAATGCGAAAATGAAGGCCTCTGTAGGCTTGAGGGAGTTGACAGTGGTGAAATAAACGTGACGGGTTTTAGGAGCACAATGAAATAAAAAAATTGCTTTTTTGTGGTGAGTGAACAGTTTGCGATTTCCCAAAGTCAGATAAAAGTTATACTCCCAGATCTCATCGTTGAAGTAGAGGGCAGAAAGAAGTGTTTGCGCTTACAGGAAACAAAAGAATAACAAATATGAAAGAAAAATTAGATGAATAGTAGATTGAACGTTCTACTTGAAGTGGGAGTTCTACTACTAAATTGAGCTTATAGTTTTGACTAATTTGTATGTGTATTTCAAAGCAAATAAAAAATATGTACGACTTCTCCATTTCATACTACAATTTTGAATTGAAAAGAATAATAACGTCTGCAAAATTCGTTCCTAATTACTCCAACTTATTCTACACGCATGTAGAAGTATTTTTCTAGTTTTAATTTCAAAGTAAACAAACCACTAGTTCCCAATCCCGCTAAATTCACCATTCTACGAGTTGCACTCGTTTTACACCACATAACATGCTCAAGATATATTGTTGTTGTTTCTTATTTCACTTGTTCTAGTCCTCAGCTAGACTAAGTCCAAGAGTCCGCTCGCCCACAGAAAATCCAATACTATAAGCGAACGATTCATGGCAAAGGAGGAGAGTGCAGCTTCTGTTGGCACTAGACCTTGGACGCTCGAGAGAAGAAGTCTGACTTTGTCCGTTTCCTTTATGCTTTAGCTGGGTATAATGGAATGGCCTTCACGCCTTGGGTGACCCTGCCAGGAGAAAAAACTCCAGACGTACATCGCCTATTCCACTTAGGGCCACCACCCCTGCCACGATGAGGCAGCCTAATAGGACTTGGGGGTCAAGATATATTAAATATACAAACATTATGAGAAACACGATAGAATACGTGTCCTAACATCTAATTAAAGAAATATTTCAATAAAATTTCATGTCTAATTCTGCTTTTTCAGATAGCATTAATCAAGGCAATTTTTTTAAACATATTTAAAGCTGACGTGGAAGTTCACACGTAAAAATGGATGAAATGAAGTTAAAAGGGCAGGGTAATAAGTCAATTAAACATGGTTTCTCACAAATGTTCCCTTTATGCTAGCTATAGAAGATAGAAAAATGTCTCAGAAAACTGGGTTTGTTAACCTTTTTCTAACTAGATGGGGCCTTTATTTTATAAGTTTAAGAATTAACGTTACTAGTCAAAGAAAAATCAGTAGCGACGATATATCGCTGGGTTTAAATGATGTTCCTGAACTAAATTATGAACAAAACGATCAACAAAAATAATTGAAGTTCCAGCGGAGAAAAGCTCTTTAGAAAATAAACTTCTGTGTAAAACTCCAAAACAAACCCTTGGGGAGCTGCCTAAATCTTTGAACATTAAAGCTATAGCAAAAACACCCGAATCTTTAGCTTTGTAAGAACTTTCCTTTCGCTCGATTCACATGTTCAAAACTATCAAATACACGATGTAAAACTTTTGCAGGAAAACACAAATGTGTTTTAAAATTCAAAATCGCACATCCTGTCATGAGATAGTTCTCAAAGTATACGATAAGAAAATATTTTTCGTATAAACATACGAGCGAAACGTTTGAAAGATACGAGAAAGTATTTTAAATTATATTTAGAACCTCGAGGGCAGGGAAAAGCTGCAAAAAACGATTTCCTTCTTCAAAATGCAAGCCAAAGAATGTAGTAAAACATAACTCAAGCTTCATTTTGGATCAAAAAACGTCACTCGAATGACTAACAGCATTTCCTTCAAGAGATCTCGAGTTTAGTTTTTCAAATTCAAAAGCCAAGTGATATCGCTGAAAGCTAAAATAGCTTTCCTGTTTTGTGTACCGGAATCACAGTTCTGCCCTAAAACCATCATTCTGGAAAGAAATGGCGCATTTCTTTGAAAGGCAGAGAGAAATGCACTGGAAAAATGTTTCTCTTCCCCCTTTAAAACATATGGTATAAATATAAGCACAAAATTTACTACTTCATGGTGAAACTTTCACTGATCGCATTAACTCTGCAGAAAAACTTGGAGCTGAAAGAACTCCAGGAAAAAATATTTTTTAAATATAAATATTTATTTTTTGCAAAGCTAAATTCCTGTATTACTAACAAACTTGGACGGTTCCGATGTTTATATGTAAAGAGTTTCCCAGTATTTTTGCCGAGTTAACACTCTAAAACAAGACATATTTCATCTTTAATAATAATAATTTTGTCCGAAGCGCAATACAGTGCACTCCCGATTATCCGGGTTAATCACCGGGAGGGATCGCACGGACAATAGAAAAACACAGGTAATCCAAAAACTCCTTTTTATTAAAGAAAAATCAACATCGGTACACAAATATAAAAATTACTTACATTTGCATGCTGTATAACATCAAACTAAGAATTTTCCTTTTAACATTTGCTGCTTTAAAAAATCTGTAATGCGTCTTTGCTTCTGATGTTTGTTCATCTCTTGTCGTATATCGACACGTATTTTACGAACCGCAGTAATGTCACCGTAATCAAATCTCTTTGACCCACACAATCTAACAAAATTTCCACAGATTGTCGAGCAGCAGAATGAGAAATTGTATTTCCCTCATTTAGTACACTTTCTGCATCAGTACTAGCTGATTCTAAATTATCAAGTTTTTGAAGGATTTCTAATTTTTGTTTAACATTTAAAACGTTTCGTTTTCGTTCCACACCACTCATTTTTACCAGTAAAAAATTTCACACTGCTAACTGACGATAAACAAGACGCAAAAACTAAAGGAACACGTTCGAAAGTGAAAGAGGACGAAGAAGTTAAAGAATGACCTGTCAGGAAAAAGCGTGTTCATAAGTGAATGAGCTAGATGATTCATTTCTCGGAAAATTAGGTGTGGAACCGGTAGAGATTGCACTTGGAGGAAGAAATAAAAAAACCTATTCTTTAGCCTCCGCCGTAACGCCTCACTAGTTTCACGGAATGAATCGCTCGATCGAACAGCAACATCGATTTTACATGCTTGATAAGCATGAAAATGTTTCTCTTTAATTTTTTTGTGAGTCCGGAATGAGCACGGATAATCCGCGCACGGATAATAGAGAGTATACTGTATTTCATTTTAAATATTAAATTCTTTTTTTATGTAAGAAAGCAGCTTTAGAAAACTAATTATTATTATTTTGTCTAAGTAAGCAAAACTAATTTCCGCACCACTGGAGTTTGAAAAGTCCCTGAAGCTGAAAAATCCACCTTGTCATTATCGTTCGTAGACGTTTCTAACACTCCTGAAAACGAAAACTGTTTTCAATAAACTGTTTTTGTAATAGCGTTATAAAACCTATGGCGTATTACATAAAACCGTTATGTAACGGAATGAATCTAGTGGTTAGTTTTAATTTATTCCAAACCATGTAAACAAGCTGTTCGTGAAAATAATAAAAAATACTTGACAAAAGTCTCTTTTGTTAAATTCGTAGTCTTTTTTCAAACTTATTCACAAGGCTTTATATGAAGGTTTCAATTATTATTAAGTTCTGAGAAGTTTTTTCGCTTTTCTCCATGCAGATAGGATCAAGAAAAGCTGAAAGCCGGTTTCATGTTTTGTTTGCTTTGCTTTTAGTTCATTCTACACACAATGAAATGTCCGAAAGAAAAATCGTCGACAAATAAAAAAGAACTGATATACTAGATGAGCAAAGCAAGCTTAATTATGCCTGTTGCCACGTCTTTTTCCCTTGCATTCGAAATAAGAAGTAATTTATGTTAGGTAATATTTATTACCAATTAAATGGCATTAAGACAAGTGTTTAAAAAAATGTAAAATGAATAAATAAAACTATGTGTCTTCTCGAGACAGAAAACTGGAAGAAGATTTGAAATTTTTTTTCAGGACGAGAAAACATTTCGTTCTTTTTTTTCCCCAATAATGAATGGCTGTTTTCAAACAGACGATATTTTGTTATCGACCACTAATCATTTCCTTAATCAATTTGATGAAAATCGAAATTTGCAATTTCAGAGGAAAAATATTTGGAAATTAAGACTTTCCCGTGATTTTGATAATCCTTAGAGATTCATTTTGAAGAACAAAAAGTAAAAGCCTGGAGTTTTAATACGTTTTAAAGAATACTCAATACTATTTTCAGCATAAAATTGCGAATATAAAAATGAAAATACTTCAAAATATTTCATAATAAGCAAGCACAGAGAAAGATATCAATAAATTTCAACCTGCCAAATCCAATATACTTTTTTCTGCATAAAAGTTTCGTCTTCTTACGAAATTTTCATTTATATGCAAATTTCCAAATAACCACACGACAAATACCAGGACGCAAATAATAAAACCAAAACGAGAGCTCACTCAAAGAAATGAAAAAAAAACCAAAAAGAAATCCGGTTACCGAGCGAGGCTCTAGGACAATAAAAGTGCCAGGATAAGTATATCGGGCACTTAAGGTTCCAAATGCAAGGTAACTCAATACAGATATCCATGAATAGGAACAAAAACCAGGAAAATCTCCCAGAATGCATTTCACTCAAGAGAAATCCAAGAATCCGGTTCAGACCCTGAAGGTAAAGGATTCTTTTTTTTTTCTTCGATTTTTTTGTGCCTCTTGGAGCCTCAGGAAAGTAAGTAAGAGAAGACGGTGCGTTTGGAAAGCCTACTTTTCAAGATAGTTATGTGAAATAGAGTAGGCAGGATTTCTCAATTTCCAATCGATTTTCTCGAATCGATTACACACCGAGATTTAAAAGATGTTTCGTAGGATAAATAACATCAACTCAGAAGTTCTTCTTTAAAGGGAATAGTTTTCTGTGATTTTTTTTTCCTAAGCAATATTACGTTGCCTCTCAAATAGTTTCTGGTTTGGTTTTTCGCATGCTCTAAATATTCTGAAGCTATAATAAAGAAATGCAAAAAGAAAATGTCAAAGTAGAAGCCCGCTTTATTTTTAATGTTTTATTTTTTCTTTCAGTGGAAAAAATTTCACGAATGATTAAGTAAGTCGCTCTTTATTAGTCGCAAAACCAAACAGAGATGATAGTTTAAGACGAATTAGCCCTAGATAGGGCTAACTTTAGCAATAGATTAGATGATAATGCTTCTTTTAAACTTTTCGTATACGAAGTATGGACGAGTTTTCTGTTTTATTTTTAAACATGAATTAGCCCTAGATGATAATGC
>BGPR01048678.1:0-11494 GCA_013235015.1 Araneus ventricosus
TTAAAGGTTATTAGCTATTGTTTGATTTTAAGTTTATGAGTATTTTTTTTCAAGGGATAAATGTAAAAAAATTAATATACTTGTTATTTAATAGAAATTCAAAATTATTCCTTTAAACATTTCGTTGAAAGATAGCATATGCTTGCGGTTCCAATCATCACCAGGATTTGTTTTTGTACTTGAATACCAGTGCTGGCACTTCTGCTTAGTCTCAATTGCTACTTTGTTGGCAGTATGAAAACACGCAGCAAACACCAATGTAGTTCCAAGTAGAATTCGGTTTACTCTTGCTTTAAGATTTTTTCAACAAAAATTTAGGGTGAATATATACTTTTTGTTTCTGCGTTTTGCTGGCAAAAATTTTACAGAGCGCATGCGTGATTCTCCTCTGTTAAGGAAGTAAAATAAGAAGGATAAAAGTATTTTTATAAGTGAGATTTTATAATTGCACATAAAAACACCAAATAGCATTTTATCCAAAATCTGCTGGTTAAGAAGATAGTAAAAAGAGTGAGACTCTGTTTGAAATAAAGTAAATAAAAAGGAATTTTATTCAAACTTTTAATATATCCTTAAGTTTTAATGACTATTGGAATTTTCATTCGTAACACATTCATTATGGTTTAATTTTTTTATAGTATCATTTCAACGACCCACGCTTTTATGATTGATATTTTCGAACTATAGATTTTTCATAACAAAAAGTATTTTCCAATTTTTTGCACATTCACAAAAGTATAATTTAAGAAACTTTTAATTTTTATTATTAAAATTTTAAATTATTTAAAATTATATTAATTTAATTATTAAATTTATGTATTATATTTAATGTCTAACACAGTTCATAATTATATATTGAAATATTATACAAACTTGTAATAATTTCTTCTGAAATGCATTACCAGATGGCGCATCTCATATTAATTAGAAATTCAGTCAGAATTTAATAGAATAACTTATTATTAAGTTCTGAACATATTGAAATAATGCGTTATCATTGGGAGCACACAAATATGAAAAAATTTAGGACACTAGTGGATCAGGGAATGAAAATTTTATTACAAAATTTGATCATGAATGAAGTTCATTAAAAGCACATTTAAGCGTTCTGGTATGTGATGGTGTAATTTTATGGCAAATATATTAAAGATAATTGAGTTTGACTATGGAATTCAATTACAGATTGAAAATCCATACAGTTTTTTGAAGCAATATTGTAAAATAATAAGAAAATATTCCAGGTGGAATGGGAAGGCGAATATGATTTTTTGCTTACATATGCACTCTGGTTGCTAAAGCTGGTCGATTAAAGTTAATTGGTAGTAACATTAGAAGCGACTAACGATGAAAGTGTAACTAAGTGCTTAAACCGTATTGGCATATTTTCTGTCTCCTATCACAATACAACCTGATTCAATGATTTTTTTCATATAAGATTCCGATTTCATGCAATTTAGTTATTTAATAATAAAATTCGCGGAAATTTCGTAGATTTCATGAAAATCATCCGTATTTGTTTCGAAATTTGTTCCAATAATTGAAATCTAGCTTATTTTTTGTTCAGTAACGGAAATCTTTTGAGAGAAGTATACTACAAAACTACTTTATTTACTATGAAATGCAATTTTTTAATGCTTGCATTAATTAACTAGTTCGAGTCTTTTGGATTGAAAATTCGATATAACATGAGGAAAAAGTGCAGTGTTAAACATTAAATTAATAAAGTATACACATTAAATAACACAAAAATTGAAAAGGACAAGTGTAAAAGTAGAAAATACTGAAATAAAATACAAAAGAATAGCGCAAAAAACTAATTTCAGTTTCTCGATTAACCCTCCAGCCGTTAGGCTTTCAGATTGCTACGTTTAACGAAATTGTCACGCTAAAAGAGAAGGTTATTCTTCAAGTTGTGAGGTTTTGGACAAAAGGATTTCAACCCCCTTTTGTGGTCATTTTCGCGCCGTAGGGGGTCTATTAGACCTGTTATCGTTCAGCAGTGACAGATGACTTCTAACCTCGATTCTTTGTGACAGAATCCTTTGTTAGAAGACCCTTCTTTGAGTATTCTCAGAAAAGTTGGTCAAACTGACTCTCCCCTGACCACAGACACTCCCTCTCATTATGTCGCCGAGTGACCCCTGGGGGGGAGAGAAAAATTTGTAGAAGGAAAATCTCGGGTCTGACACTTATATGGAACTTTTCTTTCCCGAGACAGTCTCGGGTCTGCCGTTATGAGAGGAAAAAAGTTCACTCAGATATCTCGGGCCTGACGCTAGGAGGGTTAAGCTGCATCTGCAAGAAAAAGCAAAATAATAATAACAATAGGTGAAAGTACAAAACAGCTGAAACAGCGAAAAGATGAAATAAAAAATCGAGAAAGAAAAAAAGAAAGAGAACATGGAAGGAAGTCCATGGAGGATTCTTATTAAGAGGGGAATATTCCATGATATACAAAGTATGGTGCTTATGTTTGCAAATGGTCAACAATTAAACGTTAAATTAATGGCATTTATCCCCCTAAAACATGACAATTCAATCAAAAATCAAATATATATTCTAAAAATAAGCAGTGAGAGGGAGATATAGAAGATTTTCTTAAATCTTCATATTGAATTATACTTGCATAATACAAGCTTCTTATTTCATTACGTAAAACACAAGAAATAGATATGGAACTTGATCCGAGTCCAGTTACTTCTACTCCTTCATTGGTATTATTTAGCAACGGATTCGGAAACCCTCCGCGCTTTTGCGTATGCGCAGAGCGAAGTTATTTTCATCAAAATAGGGGGAAAGTGAAGAATGGAAGGGTGATGTTTACATTTTACTGAGTGTGATCTAACAAAGAACTCCGGAAATGCGCTCATATGACTTATTGCCGGACACACCTTTCCAATGTAAAAGCGTCCCAAAGTAGTAGTCTCGGAATTCGTTGCTGAACAGTACATGTCTTTGGATAAATACGGCGGCACTGATTCTGCCATCCAAATCGGAATCAGTTACACAACTAAAATAAATATGCTAGACATTCATAGATGTGTTGAGGATAAAAAATAAAGGAACTTCAACAAACAAATTACAAAGATTGAAACACAAAAGCTAAAGTACGAAAATAGGTTAATTTACGATGACAGAACAATTTAAATTACTAAACATTGGTAAATTGCTGATGAATCATGGATTTATTAAATTTTCCGTTACTTTGCATAAATAATTATGTATTATTAAAAAACGTGTTATAAAAATTGTTTACAGGCGAATGGTATGTAGCCGAAGACAAGTTATAGTTTCTATTTCAAAGCATATTACATTTATAAAGATACTTTCAGCTGAGAAACAGTACTCCAAAATCTAAAAAATAATGATTTTTTCACAGGAATGTTAAAAAATGGTATTTTAAAAGAAATGCTTTCATTTTGTAAATTCTAGATTTGCCATAAACTTCAATTCTATATCAGCGGACATAAAGAGAATTTATCTCTTATCCTATACAATAGCTACACTGTTAAAAATTTTGGTTCAACGTTCCACCAAAATATGGTGCATGGGTAGTTGTCACCATATCATGGTGAAACTTTACTCCATCAACTGGTGCTTTGATTGAAGCATGGAATGGTAATACATTGAACCATTTAATGGTAATATGTTGAACCATGGAATGGTAATGCGTTGAACCATGGAATGTTAATACGTTGAATCATGGAATGGTAATACGTCGAGCCATTGAGAGGTTCAACTTATAACCCTTTCAAGGTTCAACACCACTCCAACTAATGGTTTAATCAAAGCACGAGTTGATGCAATAATAAATTTAAAATATAAAGTTTGCAATAATAAATTGAAAATGTCCCCCCCCCACATTTTTCTGCAATAAAATTTGAATTTTTTATGCTGAAATTGAAATAAATAATAACATATTATGTTTTATTACTTAATTTGAAAATGTTGATAGAAGCATAAAAACCACTTGAAGTATCTGGAAATTTAAGCAATGCCTCTGACAATTTAATTTACTTCTGAAGAATATTTTATTGAACATTCCAACTGCATTTTATTTAAATATTGAAAAACCCAAGATTGCACTACTGTTCCAATTTCAGAAGAAATGCTAGATTTTTCTGTAAAGATATGCGAGTCTATGCATATAATGGTTTCCCATAAATCCTTTAACCATTACGTATTTCCCAATACATTAAGTCAAACTGAGATACTGCCTACAATTACTGTGGATTTTTTTGTACATTTATCCAGTACTCGTTTTTGTATTATTAGTTTTTAAAACATTTATATTGCAAATTTAATTCAACTTTTAAAAGATTAATAATTAGGGAAACTTTAAAAAAGAAAATCAAACATTTAATTTAATAGCATAAACAAACTTTTTATGCTTTATTTTAATTTGCAACTGTATTTATTCATTGAAACACATAATTCTCAAAATTGCAAGCTTTCTGTACAAACCTGGGAAATAAAATGGAATTTTTACAAGAAATTCACTATAAATTGTTCAAGAATTTAGCCCACTCCCTTTCTGATTTCTTTGAAGTAGCTCAATTTTTCATGTGCTTTTAGACATTTTCCTTTGAAAATAAAAAGAAACCGATTCACTTAAGACCACAAGGCAGAAGTGAAAACTTCTAGTTGTATACTATATTACAAAAGTATATTAGAGTATTATAAATGTACGAATTTCTAGTCTGCTAAAAAAATACTGCATAATTTTTTTATGATAATATATTAAAACAAGAACAATCGAAGAAAATCAGATTAAAATAAATTGCCAAATATGGTTTGCAAATAAATATCTTGTGCCTATATTTGGAAATGTGTTCAGTTTCACTTTATTTTATAAAATGTCCCTTCCTCTACAGACACAATTATAACACTTAGATATATTTCCAAATAATTTACTCGTAACATTTCGATTACCATGGACATTTAAATTATCAAGAGAACAATATATTTTATTGTATCTGAAGGAGAAATTAGCAGAGTGCAATTAGCAGAGTTCGAGAAACTGGTTTGATCATCGTTGATTTTAAACACATATAACGTAAGACAAAGACACTGACATGAAGGACGTTTTACAAGAACAGTTCAAACTACATCACTAACTGCCTTATACCGGCTCTCTATGAAAGGAATCATGGGATGCATGTGACGTCACCCAGTGACGCATTGCATCATGACATCATTACAATAGCTTGTGATTGGTTAGAAAATTGAATAAGGAGACTGAAGGAAAGTTAACTGCGTATAATTTCCAACAGTATTTCACAATTGTACTGATATAATGCTTTTTTGTTTCAAGCTTCAACTTTTAATCTTATTAGGTTTTTCATAACTAATCTCAATAATAATAAGCATCATTTGAATAAACTAACACTTGAATGAAAAGCTTATTTCACTTCAAAAAATTTATTTTTACACTGATTGCAGTTCGTATTGCATCTGCTACATAAAAAAATACATAAAAATGAATTTTATACACAAGCAAATTATTTTATAAAACAGCATATTCAATATTAAAAATGCACGGTTTTTGAAACATTTCGTTCTAGATTACACATATATTATAATATATTTTATGACAATTCAGAAGAAAATATTTATCAACAATTTCAGAAAACAATAACTTCTGACATGCATGAAAAAAAATACAAAGTCTGCTTTTAAAGAATTTTTTCCATGGTAATGGCAAGTATTCCATGGTAATGGCCATGGTATTTCCATGGTAATGGCAAGTATAATGGCTTGGCTCTAGCCTTCAAAGACAATAAAAATAAGAAATCATTAATATAATGTGCAAATAAGATTATAAGGAAACATGAATATCATAATGTAAATGCAATATTATAAGTAAAAAATAAGTTCAAACGTAAACAAAATGAAGTAAAAAATGCATAAAAATGGTGCAATGAAACAATTGAAAATAGCTGTCAAAATTCTTTATTCATAAGGATTTGTGAAAAGTTGATAATGTTTTTGGAGTTGTTTATGTTGAAATTTGTATTTATTTATTTATTTTATTTTTATTTTAATGTTGAAATTTTTTCACATTTATTCTTTTAAATAAAAAATACTGTTGAATAACCGCTGAATAGTTATTATATTTATATATTGATAGAGGATAAACATCAAAAAAATCCTGCAATTTAAAAATTCTAATATCTTTTCAACTTTCTTAATTTGAAACATTCTTTATGCAAAAGAGTGCTGCTCATAATTGTGTGACAGACAAATTTTGTACAAGTATGTTTCCTTAAGATTATTATGATTTTCTCAAAAACTGGAAGAGAAAAGGCACATTCCTGATTTTAAATCATACCATTTAATTCTATTTTTTAATGAATAAATTTCTTCATAACCTGAAAGTAATCGTGTGATCTCTGTTCAATAATTGTTTATATCTATGATTCTCCCACTTATCACTGAATCCTTTTTCCCTATAGGTAGTAAAGATTCCAAATTATAATAGCATTGTAGTTGTTGATGCCTTTTGGTTAACAAGTATGGCAAACTTAGATTATTTTTAATGCTTTGGGCAACATGTTTAAAGTCTAAACCTCAAAGCGCATTGATTAGGAACAAGTTAGTGGACCAAATGCAAGTATAAGTGATGCATAATGTACAAGAAAATGAAATTTAGGTGTAAGTTTAACAGTAGGAAATATTTCTTTCTAAAGATTGTGATGATCTTGAATCAAGTGTGACAAATAAGACACATAAGATAAATTGATTTTTGGGGCAAGAACAATATTTACTATTTCTTTTAATGTTAAGAGAAGACACTATGCAGGTTCAGAATCTGGAACACTTTGAGCAATAAATAATGGCAGAAATCTCAACAGGCACCATGTACGGGAAGTAATCATTTTAATACTCTTTTGAAAAGGCTCTGGAATTATGGTTGGTTTGTTATCAGCATCATGAAACCCAAATTTTTAATGCTTGATCTTGCAATTTAATCGTGATAGGGTTATAAACTTCTTAACTATAAAATGATTTATAATCAACCCCAATTCAAATGGAACAATACATTCTAGTAAATCGTGCATTGCATCTGGCGGTAGCATGTTACTGCAATGAAAATATGCTAAACAGTTAAAAGGAGAATATGACTTTAAACCATAAACAGATGTATAATTTGAATCCATGTTTACTAACGACAGATGGTGATTATACATTTGTTTTGTACGCTTTGCAAATTTAGATTCTGTAAAATTAGCCTGCATATCGCTTTTTGTTGTTATGCAAAAGCAACAACAACGTACATTTGCACTAAAATTAGTACCACCTATTTGATAAGCAGCTAAATTATCACCTATTCTAGAAACAATTCCACCTTTGACATTATGAGGTATTTCTGAAATATTTATTCCATCGGTTTCTAATAACTTTAGGTCTTTTACCAGAAGTTGGAGAACTGCTTTAAAGCCGAAATATTTTATATCTGAGGATCTGCACAAAATAGCTAACTGCATATCTTTCACTGAAGAACGATGCTTAGATGGAATGTTTCCTAGTTTAAAATAAAATTCAGCTAGTTTGTGTTTTACTTGATTACCTCTTAATGGGTTAAAAACCATAAATTCATGAAAATATAGCAATATTTGTATATTTGCACAGGTTCAACCAAACATAAGTTCTCCTTCATAAATTTGTTTTGAGAATATTGTGATTTCATAACACTAAAAGGGGAATTTAAATTACTCACTGCAAGACTATTTAAAACAAAGTTTAGAACACTCTCATTTACATTGTTTTCTTTAAGAGTTTCTACTATAGACTGTTTAGTTAATGAAACGGTATCTGTTTGGAATTCATTTACTGAATTTATTACTTCACAAATGGTAAAGCTGGGAAGTAAAATTTTTTCTTACAGTTTCAAAATAAATAAAGCAACATTTCTATTGTATTCTGGGATAAATTTTGAATTTTCCCTGAAATTTTCAACATGATTGGGAATCGAATGTGACAATTGTGCCTGATTTCTGTTTTTGACAGATGTTAAGATCTCTGACTTAAAATCATTTAACACAAAACAAGAGTGATAACTTGACAAATATGACTTAAAAGAAGAATAAACTGTATATTTCAGCTGACAATTCTTTAGGGGGCAGAAAATAATATCATGTTCCTTTAAATGTGAAATAAACTTACACTTTAAAAATGATTTAAATCCACATGTTCTACAAGTTATTATATTTGTATTCTTAGTTTAAAATTCATCGTGTTGATATATGTGCTTCTTAAATGACGAAAAAGTGGTAAATGTTATAGGACAATTGTTGAAGCCACAAATATAATAAAAATTAGGATCATATATCTGAACATTCCTTAAATGAGACAAATACAAATAAACATAAGAAAAATCTTCAGCACACTGTGAACAACAAAACATACTGATACTACAAAAAAATAACTGAAATTGACAAAATACAATTTTTTCCAATTTGATATAACTTTAAATGTTATGCTTAAGCAATATTCTGCGATAAAGAGTAAGGACTTTGTTTGGTATATTATCACCATCAATTTTCGTTATATATTTCTGAATAAATTTAAGGGCGGAAACAATATTTTTTTGGATAAGTATAAGTATATATTTATCGTAAAAAAATGACATTAACATTCCAATAGCTGTTATGAAAGTGTCCATTCTGCATAAAATTTAGTTCTCTACTACAATGCAGAAATTGCTGTCTTCGAAATTTCCAATAGCAAATATTTTAGGTACTACAGACTGAAGATCTCTTTCAACATCTGAGGTAACCTAACAGAACAAAAATTATGAAATATTGAAAAATCATTAAATTATGAATAATGCCTTTAAGCACCTAAATACAAATATGGAAATAAGTGCCCTATTATTGCATTTTGAGGGTTTCTGGGAACCTTGAATAGAGTCGGGTAAGGTAAAATTGGTTGTCATAATATCTGGCTTATAAAACAGATATTTAAGTACATATGCAGTATTTTGAGTTGGGCATTCAAGATGTTTGTTCTGACTTTCATTTCTAGATTGAAATTATCCGACTTTCATACCTCGATAGAGGCAAAACATTCAAGGAGTTTATGCCTCAAGTTGTGTGTTTAAACTTTCATTGGCAAGTCCATATTATTAAGGAATTCCTATTATATTGGCAAATATCTTATTTTGGATATTTCTGCTGCTGTTTCAACTTAAATATAAGGTGAGATTTTTTTTAATATCATATTTTTTTAGAATGGTTATATGAGTCGTCTGAACATTCCACAGCTTGTAAAGGATAGACAGAGTATTATTTTTTAAATAAATAATTCACTTATAATAAATTAAACAGAAATATTCCATATAATAACTAGTTAACTACTTAAACTAATCTTTTTCTCATAATGAAAAATAATGAACCAATTACATACTTCAGTTTTAGGATTTGTCTGGTATAACGGACATTAATTTTGAACAGCTACTACATACCAACATTAATTCAATAATTGTTGAAACTACATTTTTTTGTATTTGGTTCTGGAACTTTCTTATAATTATAATAGCCGGAAGAGTATTTCGTTTCGGGGATGGAATCATTTTATTTATTTAATTTCTCCGAAACACACGAGAAAATCTACGTTCTTCGCAAAATGGAGTTCGGTGGTGAATTTTGTCTTTCAAGTAATTTCTTGTATTTAAGTCTTTTTTTAACATTTTAAATGTTTGTGCAACATTTTATAATCTTTGGCAGCCATTTAACAATGGAGTTTGTATCATTGTTCGTCTCTTTTTCAGTTTAGGATAACTTTTTTAATTTTTCACCAAAAGGTTTGAAATTTTATTTATGAGATTCCCTTTGAAGAAGTACACAGTACACTAAAGGAAAAAAGACTAACTTCATTATTTCTCAATTCCGACTGAAGGGTTTGAAATGCATATTTTATAAAGAATTATAGGTACATTAATTTCCTCACTTATTAACTGATCATCTAAATAAATGTATTTTTCTGCAAATAATTCTCATGTATTTCTGATAAATAATTTCTAATATCAAAATCTAATCTAATTGTTCCTCTATTTTGCAAAGGCAATCCCTTCTTGAAATGAGCTGGTAATGGATCCGTGCCCTTTTAGCTATCTTCAAAAATCGTCAAAGAGTAGTTTTAACTTATCAGCCATCGTGAAATGCCTCAAAATTGCTCTTTTTCAAATTATCTCGCCTGACATCGTGAGTTCGTCTTTTCTTTTAATTTTTTGGATTTTTGTATCTACATATTTTAAGCTGTTTACTAGGAAGGTAAGTCATTAAACCGGGAGGACGCGCCCAAGCCCTCAGAAAACTAGCCATCTGTTCATTCCTTTCTTATCAGTATCTCAGTTTGTCACCCCCTCTGCCTTTTCTGAGTATTTAGAAAAAAAAATTCAGGGAATTTTACCGGAAAAAAAACTCCGGAAATCTTCGTCCCCTAATACACGTTTGGTCGATTACTGGAGTTATTAAAAGACACCGGGTCTGTCCGTTTGTTCTACTGACTAGTTATTAAACGTAGCTGATACGGTCAGCTCGTTATTTTCCTTGCCGAATTGGAATATTTGACTATTTCTCAGTATGCCGACTTCATAAGAAAAAGAAATGGAGAATAAACTTAAGATTCTTGCTGAAGTAGAAACAGATGAAGATCCAGACTTTGACAGTGAAAACAATGGACCTGAGGATGTTTTGAAGAGATTTTTTAATATCATGAAAGTTTTTTCGAACATGATACGAAATCGGAAGAAGACGGAGATTCTGAAAATGAAGATGTGAATATTTAATAATAATAATAATCTTAATATAAATAAAAGTCATTGTGGGTATGTGGATATGTATGTGGGTATGTATGTGGGTATGTATGTGGCTATGTTCCACGTCTCCTCCTAAACCAATGGACGGTTTTCAACCAAATTTTGTACACTTATTATTTAAGACAAGGGGAAGACACTTATGAACTTTTCTAAGTCCCAAAGTTAATTAAACAGTCAGTTAATTAAAAAATAACCGAAACCGTTTTTCCGCAGTAACTTCGGAGAAGATTGTCTGACAAAACATATTTTTATACCATCTTAAAGTTCAAATTTTTACCTTTTCAATGATACCAATTTCATTTCTGTAACATTTTTTCTTCGATTGTTATTAATTTTTAAAAGTTCAGACAACAATTAAATAATTAACAAATCCCATTGACTCGGCGATTCTCGATGAAGAATATTTTATTTTTCAATCGACTGTCACGTGATCCTTCAGGAATGCGAAAACATGAGGAATAAATTCTTTTTAAAATCAAATATCACGTAATCCTTCTTTCCGCTGTAACTTCGGAACAAATCGTCCGATACAAGTTATTTTTATACCATCTTAAAGATAAAAGTTTTGCCTTTGCAATGATACCAATTTTATTTCTGTGACATTTTTCATTCAATTTTTATTAATTTTTTAAATTTTACGTGCAGACGATTTTGAAATAACGCAAATTTATA
>BGPR01048679.1:0-11493 GCA_013235015.1 Araneus ventricosus
GGGCTTGGACCCCTCTGTAGGAGTACGGCTTCTGAGGGTGGGTTCTATTTTTCCGCCGAAGGAGGGCTCTTAACAATTTTTTGAATACCTGAAACAAGCTTGTAATAAAATCTTGTTGAAATCTTACTAAAAACCTTACAGAAAACCTTGTTTCTTGTTGACTAGCGAACCTTTCCGCTACCTTGCCGAAAGGTTGAACCCTCGTCATGGAAACTTTGTGACAACCTTTTACCCTTGCTGACGATAAGGTTTCCAAAACCTTTTAGATAAGCTTTCTTAGCTATATGGGAAAAAGCAAAAACCTTGTGGCAGACCATCTTCCTCAAGGGTGTAGTGGAGGCGGAATGCCATTCCGGCACTGCTTTTTCTACGAAAAATAAATAACAAATAATTCTGAAAACGTCCTTAAAACAGTGCGATTTTTGTCACACAGGTTAGAGCGTCCCGGCTGGCACTGCTTATTTTGCGACTGCACATCTGATCTTCCTATTCAACAAGCTCATAGGAAACGATATCGCCACTTTTCATCAAGGAAAATAGAAACAAGAACATTCACTATATGTCAAATGTGTCAGGTGGCACTTTGTAAAGACTGCTTTACACAATATCGTACTCAACTTGCACTGTAAGAATAAATAATTCGATGCTTTTCATTTAATTTTATTATTTATCCACATGCAATATAGGGCCATTATTGCGATATCCTAGAGTCTAGACGACTGCGACAAATAGTCCCAGTCGACGATACAATTGGGAAACACTGTCCCAGGAGATTTCCAGAAAACTGGGAAAGCGAAAACCTTTAAACTCATAGTGTACTTCTTTTAGTACGTCAACATTAAATACCGTTAGGCTACGGGGACTTAAACCAGAAGAACTGCGTTGAACGGTAGTTACGGATCCAACTCCATTTTAAGATAATATAAATAAGAACTTGATATAAATAAGAACGCAAATACTGTATATGTATTTTAATTCTGTGAACCATTATATTTTTGGTGATATTCTATTGAACACTCTTCTATAAATGATAAAATCTGAATGGTCAAATTACATTGCTTCTTTGGTATCGCGTGTAAAGCGCAACGTGAATTTTAATTACATTTATAAGACAAGAAATCCATTGATATCGTGCTACAAACTTTTTATATCTTCGGATCTGATAATCGGAATCGGATCTTCGGAACAAGTTTGATAATCACACACACGCGCGCGTACTCAAATTCCGCCATCACATACGAACTAGATTATATGTTTCATCACAATACGAAACAGATTATATGTTTTATCACAATATCTGATGCGTTCTGTGATTTTTAAATTATAATTTTTTTGAGAAATTGTTCTTTATCTATACATTTTTTTCTGTTCTTTAAAAATAATATTAAGTATGTGCTGTACATAAAATATTTATGTTCTAAATTTTTGAAGATTTTTGAATTAGATATAAGTTTGATTTGAATTTATTTATTTTTATAAAGAATTAAGTATCAATTTTAAGCTTTTTAAATTTGCTTCATATTTGTAGCGTATTGATCTACGTATTTAACAAAGATAAAGAAGTAAACATAATTGAAACTTTTGTCTTATACACATACAAATTATTTTATAAAACTTGCATGCGTTATATTTTAAAATATCCTGAGTGTATCATTGCATAGTTTGTTAATTATAATTCAAATTAGAACTTTTACTCTTAAGTTGGGGTTGGGGGGTAAAAATTAAATAACGACAACAAACCTTTTTTATCTTTCGTTATTAAAATGTACATTTTATTTAAACTAAATTATGTGTAATGACACGAATACTAAGCTAATCGAAATTTGTTTGGAATAAAATACATTCACGAATACTAAGATAATCTATATTGATTTGGAATAAAATACATTTACGAATACTAAGCTAATCGAAATTGATTTGGAATCAAATACATTCACGAATACTAAGCTAATCTAAATTGATTTCGAATAAAATGCATCTACGAATGCTAAGCTAATCGAAATTGATTTGGAATCAAACACATCTACGAATACTAAGCTAATCGAAATTGATTTGGAATCAAACACATCTAAGAATACTAAGCTAATCGAAATTGATTTGGAATCAAATATATCTACATAAAGTTTCCGCATTCTTTCTTCTCACTTATAATGTCTTGAGAGTCGTTAATATGTTCTAGCTTCTTATGAATGATAATTTCTCTGAAGTCTGAATTAAACTTTCTCTGAGTGAATTGAAAATCGTGAAAGCAATTCGGCCTCGGTAGCTCGCTTTTCAAATAACGGGGACTAGCGAACAACTCAGAGGGTTAATATTCACCATAAAATTTTTATAGTGAGTCATTTTTTTTCTAGATAGATCATGCGCTTTTTTCTTGTAGCATACATTATATTTCAGATATTCAGCTACTAATGGGAAAGTTTTCCCAAGCAATAAATATTAAAATATAAAATTTTTCTTCAAAATTCTTAGATGTTAATTTTTTTATAATGATGCATTCTAATAGACTATATTTATTCTGCTGTGTAGATAGCGTAAAGTAGAGATGAATCCAATGATAAAGATTTCCACTGTTGTGTTAATGTGTTGACGATGTAGAAAGAAGATTATTTTATTGTAAGAAATAACAATAACGCACGTCTAATATTTTTCCAACGAATGTTGGGCGATAATACGCCCAAGCAATTAAATCTATTTTCGGGTTGATGGATGACGCAATGCTTACAATACAAGATGCTATCATAATACAAATAACATTAGATTTGTGATTCCAATAAGGAGTAAAAAATCTTGCTCAAAGGATTGCGTTTCATAAAATAGTTTTAAAAATAAGAAATTAAATTACGTTTCATAAAATAGTTTTAAAAATAAGAAATTAAATGAGGAATTGTCAACAAAACATAGCTAGTATTGTTGCAAGAGTCTTCCTGTGAGTGTATGGTGTAAACAATCCAACACGCAGGATAATGGAGAATGAAGGTTTATTTTCAACTATGCAGGAAAACACGTAGCACAGGTACAGTAAACAATAGTTCTTGCACAGATTACCAATGTAAACAGACAACAATTCACAGGTAATAACAGTTCAGCACTTTGATATTTAGCAACACAAACAGTCAGCAAATAACTAGTAACGACAATAACTCCACTTTCAATAGCGCTCAGTTCACAAGCTTCCTAGCTCGCACTGCGGACGAAGCTCTCAAGTCCTTCCCAATGGATCAACACACACTCCGTCATCCAAGAGTTCTCCTTTGTAGTCTCCCGCGACAGGCCGTGACGTCACATAGAATCGTCTAGAACAGAGTTTCTCAAACTGTGCTCTGCAAAACAATTCCCAGTGTTCCGCGAAGAGGTAGGACATGTTTAAATTTAAATTTTTTTATCAAACATATTTTGAAATTAAAAATATTTTTCACTAAAAAAATGGAACAAAAATATTTTAATATTATGACCTTTTGCGCTCTCTGTGTGTAGCAAAAAATCTAGTATAAATCATTTTTCACCGATCCAGGTGAAACATTGACTACATAAAAAGGTAGTCGGTATTCAATGTGTCAGTCTCTCGTCCACCAGCCGACAAAACAAATTTACGCCATAAGGCAACACCAGACAACACGGAGCCAGATAGGGGCTAGACCCACTCACTGTCTCCGCGTTTGCAGAAACAATGAGCTTCGACGCCTTTCCAGAAGTATCGGAAAAATTTTTATTGCATATAAAACTGGTTGTTTATTCACTTCTCAAATCAGTTGCATTTCAGTCAACATTCAGTAGAGAACCGACAAATTATAAAGTTCATTGTATGTAATTTATTATTTCTGTAGCTTCTCAGATTTTTCGTTTTGATGACAAAATATCTGTCTTGTGGAGATTTCTTCAAATACTAAGGTAGTCATACGGGGAATAACATCGATTTTCTTTCAATGGGGATCACTGGCTGGAGACGGGGTCCTTAAAAGCATCAAAACTTCTGCCAAGCCAATTGTAATAGACGTGGAAACATCAACATCTAAGAGGTATGCACTCGTTTTGATTTTTTCCTGTATCAAAATGGTTAAACTCATTACGATATTTTTAAACCTTTATCCCTAAAAATAAAATTTTACTATTCTCGTGTAAGATTTTGCATTATAGAATTTTTTTAAGTTTTACAATTTTACAGTAATTTTCTTTTAAAAAAACCTCAATGAATCTTTTTAGATGCAATATCTTATTTAAACTTTTTATTGAATTTTTGCTGTTGTTATATACAGCTAATGTCCATATTGCTTTCTAATTGTAGTGCGAAAGAAGATAGAGGTGTTACTGCTACTGTGCAAGCGGGTTTTTCGGATGAATCATTGACTGGGGATGCAACAGAACTTTTTGATCTTGAACTATCGAACAAGTTGCATAGCCCTACTTCCTCGGATACAAGTTCCACAATTAAAAAAAACTTTAAAACTAAAATATCATGATTCTTATTTGGATATTGGGTTCGCTGAGACCACTAATAATAAACCTCAGTGCGTAATTTGTGTCAAAGTCTTTCCGAACAGTTCAATGTTTCCAGCAAAAATGCGTCGTCATTTTGAGGGGGTCCATCCAGAATGAAGGGATAAACCAACTGACTTTTTTAGAAGGAAGTATATTAAACTCAGGAAAGTTCAGAAATGTATATCGTATCATTCAAAACCTGTCAACGAAAAGGCTTTGATGGCATCTTACTTAGTTACCGAATTGCTACAGCTGGCGAAGCCCATACCGTTGCTGAAAACCTTATCAAGCCTTGTGTGAAAGACATTATCGGATGCATGTTTGACAAAAAAGCTGTAAAAGTGACAGACACAATTCATTTGTCAAATGACACAATGTAGCGTTGAATCGGGGACTTCGCAGAGAATGTGAAGGCTACTTTAATTTCTCGTATAAAATCCACCAAAGTTTGGCTTCAAATGGATAAATCAACTGGTGTTGCTGGTTTGGCAATATTAATGGTAATTTTACTCTATCCATATTTGGACTCTTTTCATGAGGATTTACTTTTCAGCAAGCCATTACCGTCTACCTCAACTGGCACTGGAATATTTAAATTATTAGATGAATTTTTCGCGGAGAATAGCGTCCTATGGGATAACTGTGTTGATGTGTGCACGTATGGAGCGAAAGCTATGACTGGTAAGATGTCTGGTGCAGTCGCAAAAATAAAAGGAAAAGCCAAGGGGTGCAAAAGCGTCCACTGCATACTTCATCAACATGCTCTTGCAATGAAGAAAATGCCACCTTTTAAAAAGGAAGTACTGTCTGAAATTGTTAAAATAACAAATTTTATAAAATCACGACCTAAGAATAACAGGTTGTTCAAAATATTATGTGATGGCATGGAGAGTCTGCATACGTCTTTACTTCTTCATCCAGAAATAAGGTGGCTCTTCCGTGGTAAAAGTTTAATCCGCCTCTTTGAACTAAGGAATGAAGTCGGAATCTTCCTGAGAGACAATGATTTTGCTTTGGGAGAGAAATTGTGTGATGAACGCTAGCTAATGAAATTGGCGTATTCGGCAGATATTTTTTTAAAAAACTAATGATTTATGTTTCTCACTTTAAGGAAAAGCAGTAACTGTTTTTGATGCTACTGATAAAGCGGAAGGATTTAAAAAGAAACTGAAGTATTGGGTAGACTACATTAAAAACGGGAGCCTGGATTGTTTTCCACTAACAAAAGGATTTGGAGAAGAACTCGAATCAGACATTCCTGCGGATATCTTAAACCAGTTTGTAATTCATCTTTTGCGGCTGATTGATGCTTTCAACTCTTATTTTACAAAAAGATTGCGTGAAAACTTAAAAGAAAACGTTTGGGTTGTAGAACCATACTCTATATCCAAAAAGCCATCCTCTCTGACACCGCAGGAATATGAATGCTTGCTTGATTTGACATCAACATCAAAGTTTAAAACTGAGAAATCAATCTCAGATTTTTGGTGTACGCTAAAAGATGAACTTAAAGTCCTCTCAGATAAAGCGAATCTTATTCTCCTGCCCTTCTCAACCACTTATTCAGTCGAAACAGGATTCTCCGCATACACCGCTACTAAAACAAAATACAGATCACTTCTCAATGTAGAGCAAGATATTCATTTGCAACTATCCGAAATTCAGCCAGATACAATCTCATTGTGCAAATCAAAACAGCCTCATCCTTCTTATTAAATTTCTGTTTCACGAAACCAAGTAAAAATTTGCAAGAAATGTAATGTTACAAAATTAATAAAATTACTAATTGTGGATCTGCAATATTTGACATAAATTTAATTCTTTTTAATTTATTTTAATTTTAATTTATTTTAATTTAATTTTAATTTTTTTTTCATGTGTGTGTTTTCTGTCTGCAATGGGAAATTAGTGCAGAAAAAAATAAACGGTGAAATCTAATGTCCTGCAAGCATAAATGACGAAACTACCTTGTATCGTCAATGCTATTTTGTCGTTCTATTTACTAAATACAGTATATAGCTGCGAGATAAGTTTTAGTGCTCCGCTTTGAATTTCCAATTTCAATGGTGCTCCGTGACTGAAAAGTTTGAGAACCACTGGTCTAGTGCATTCAAGCGTATCTTTTCTCCAAATGGAAATATCGAGAAGATTCCAGCACCTTTGAGATCCCATATTTCTTCGCCAAAGTCGTCAAATTTGTCGCCAAGATGGTCGCCAAGGTCGGGGAACCAGACGTGGCTGCTGCTAGTCATCCCATACTTATCCCTGTAAAACTCTCTTCCCAACCATAAGACTCACATTGCTGGGAAGCGGCTTTCCATGTTTGTAACAGTATTATTTCTTTAAGCATGTTTTTCAGATAGGGCAAGTTAAATTATCAGTGGCAAGGAACACATTTTTAAAAACTTAGCAACGGCGTTTTGTCAATATAATTCGAAAGACGTCGAAATAATACACAGGTTCGGTATAAATTTATGTACATATCATAAAGTTAATGACATTTAAACCATTTATAAGACAATAATGCGAACGTAAATATAGTTAATATTCAAAAAATCAACCATCTTTTTAACTTCTAAAAATCAAAAGAACACTTTTTGCTTTTAATAAACTAACAAACGAAACAGCTCGGTTTTTATAATAATGGAGGAAAAAACTTTTATGTTTGCGTCATTTATTAATTAAAAAAATCGAATATAAGTCTTTATTCTTTGAATAATATTAAAATCGAAAATAACCCGCCATGGTATGACGAGTGCAAATTGCCTCCTCATTCGAGAGATTTCCCGTTAAATTTGACGTGTTTAAATAGATATATATGCGAGAGAAATGTTTAACAATGATTGAAAACAAATAAAATAAACATATGTATTATGACAGGAAATATTTCTTTTTATTTACATATTTCTTTATTCAAAAACCTCTTGATAATCAACATTCCGTCTGAAGTATTTTTCGCTGTTTAAGAATTTTCCTTGTACTACAGATATCTAATCAAAACAAAGCACTTATCTGCTTGTCAAACGTTGCCAAAAAATATTATCAAATTATATCATCACGATTTCAATAAATAATCAGATGCATCGTGGCGTCCAAACTCTATCACGCGCATGATATACCACTGACGTGATCTACTACTTTCTATTGAAAAACGGAAATCAATTTGAAATACATGATTAATATAATTTAAAATTTCTCGGGAACTATTGATAATAGCTATAAATTTCATAACAATAGATAGCAAATTTTATGTCACTACTTTAGAGCTATTAAAATTGAAATTAGAACGGCAATTACTCCTTTAAATTTAAAATTACTGAAATTTAGGTGCTCTAATAATGAAATAATGCTGTTTAACGTCTCACGGTGCTATGGCGCGAATTTTATTGTTGGTGACGTCAGAGCGTTACCGGAGCAGTGGAAAACAGACCTGGGCTAGTATATTAGTAATTACAAAGTGCGATAAATATTAAAAATTGGTAATAATATATACACCTCTCGCCAATTTTAAGTCGAGATCAATAGTGTCTTTTCGCATTTTCCATTTACTTTACGGCTCATCCCATAGCGTTGTACCCCACCTATAAGTTTGAGAAGCTTCCCTCCTAAGTGGGTACAGTATTGATGTGGAGTTGAGTTGCCTCCACTCGCATTGCGATATACTTTCCTACAGCTAGGAGAAAAACCCTGGACTGGGTTGTCGCAAGTACAAGTCGAAAGAAGGAGGTAAACGGGTATAAAATCAACCGCAACATTTGGCGAACTAAACACATTTCGTAAGGCGAGAATTCGTTTTCGACCGAAGTTACAAAGCGAAATGAGACTTCGGTCGGTTCTATCTGCGCCAAGTGAAATAAAGCCCTTTCCTTCACCCCCAAAATGCAGTGGAATATCCCGTTTCCCTAACGCCCGCCACAGACATGTCTGGTGTCTAGGGATTTTCTCGTGGCGGTAAGACAGTATACCTCCTGCGGGAGGGAATGAACTGAGGCCTATGATAGCCCTAAGGATTCACCCTCACTTGCCGTGCTCATGTCATGATGGATATTATTCAGTTTACCACGGATTCGTATGCAGGGTAGGCGGTAGCTATTTTAATGCTTTACGACAAACGACATTTTTAATCCGACATCTTGTACCATACACTACTGGCCAGAAGTATTGCACAATTTGTAATATGCAAACAAATTTGGAGTTAGCATTTATGCAATGATTCAGAACCAGCTGTGGAGAATCGTGGGACGTTCAGTAGTGTTACTTGACATTTTACAGTGATGATTTGTTCACGGAGGCATGTCGGGGCCCGACCAGTAAGTGATGAAAAAGAAAATGATACAGGTTCACCCCATTTCACAAAAAAATTGGTAATGATTTGCAACTTCTATCAATGGTTTTGTTTGCTGTGCGAAATACTTAAATGGATTTCTGTAAGAATAACAGGCATATTCGGGAATATAATAGAGATTTTGTTAAAAAAAAAATCCTTAATTTTTTCCGCATGTTTTTTGCTTATAACATCTAGAGTTTTCAACCAAATCATACGAAACTTATAGATTACAAAAATATTATAAATTTATATAATATAGATTTGAGTAATATAATATAATATTAATTATAAATTTTATATAATAATATATTATAAACTTGAGTATTTGTAGTAAAAAATTTCAGCTGCGCATGTGCGAAACGTATCATAATATTTCTTTCATAATTTCGAAGGCACAAATGTATAGGGCAGCCTATATAAAAATTCCAGTTGAATAGCGTTAAGATTCAGAAACATATCGTCATTGCAGACAGGTGAATTTAATTTGTTCTATAAGTGAAGCTAAAAGGTGAGGGATTTTTCACAAATTGATATTTTATAAAATATTAATTATATGAAAGAAAATAATATGAATAATAATTATTGAAGCTATGAAAGAAAATGATGCTTCATTTCGCACACGCGCATTTAAAAATTTACTACAAATACCATTTTCTAGAATATATTAAATTCACTGGCATATGTCATGCATTCTGTAAGTTTCGTATTATTTGGTTGAAAACTCTACATGTTATAAGCAAGAAACATGCGGAAAAATTAAAGATTTTTTAAGAAAACCTCTGTATCTCCCCGAATATATATGCTATTTTAAGAACATGCATGTTAGTATTTCGCGTAGCAGACAAAACCATTGATGTATGTTTCAGCTCATTATCAACTGTCTGTGAAATGGGGTGAATCCAAATAATTTTCGTTTCAATCACTTACTGGTCGGTCCCCTAAATACCTTCGTGACAAAATCATCACTGTAAAATGTGAGTTCACATGATCGCACGTCCTACGATTCTCCACAACTGATTGTATCCAAACTAACTCCAAATTTTTATATTTGGTTCTTTGGGAAGAATGGATTTTCTCACATCTAGCAGAAATGAGAATTGGAAAAAGCCTGCATGGCATTCGAAGCAATTGGACAGTGCGTTTCGGTATGCAATTTATGCTAACGAGGCATGAAGAAGGGGGGTGGGAAGTTATTTCAGATTTTGTTTTGGAGATGGCCATTTTACAACTTGTTTTGGAAATAGTCAGTTTTGCAATTTCTTGAATCTAAATAATTGTAATCTAAATATTGTATAGAAAATAGGAGATATATTAATTTTAGTTACATTTTATTCAAATTTGGGGTATACAGTGTGCCCGCTAAAGTCCGTTTTCACCCCAGTAATTTCTGAACGGCAAGAGCTATAGTCATAAAAGTGGGGTCTAGGTATAGTAAAATTGCCATGCGCTACGCAAGAAAATCGCTTACAGAGCAACCTGGCGACAAAATTCGGAGTTAGCGTTCTTATCTCAAAAACGGTACCATATACGGGAAAAAAGTCAATTACAAAGTTGTTCAGCATCATCGATTTAGTAAGAGAAGACACCTTCCGTACAGTAATGTTGAAAATAGAAGACGTTAAATGCATACTTGTTTGGTTCGCAACTCCCAAAATTGTAACGCGACATAACGCGGAAGAAAAGAGAAAAGGAGGGACGTAATATCCGATTTTCTAAAGGATTTGCAGTGGAGTGACCTCCAGAATGTATGGTTCCCACACGACGCCACCCCTCTGCACAAGGTATCAAGTGTACAACAATACATTCGGGACACATTCCAGCAACAAATAATCGGGTATGATGATTGCGTAGAATGGCCTCCACGTTCACCTAACCTGAACTCATTGGTCTTTTTTCTGTGGGGATACATCAAACAGAGAGTGTATGCAACCCCTCCTCTAACATTGCAGGGACTTCGAAACCGTATTATGGATACTTGTGCCAGCTTGTCACCTGCCATGTTGTACAATGTGCAGAGATATCCCATTCCAGATGTTTATTGTTGCTGAAGGACACCATTTTGAACATAACAGATATATGAGCCTCATTTCCGGCAAGTGCAGTTTTGTTCAACGCGATCAAACAAATGTGTGTTTTGTGCTTTGCATTTGTATCATTTTTGTGCGCAAGATGTTTTTTGTAATAAATCGATGACACTGAACAACTTTGTAATTGACTTTTTTTCTCGTATTTCATACCATTTTTGAGATAAGGACGCTAACTCTGAATTTTGCCGCCAGGTGGCGCTGTAATCGGTTTCCTTGCGTAGCGCATGGCAGCTTTACTATACCTAGACCCCACTTTTATGACTACAGCTCTTGCCGTTCAGAACTTATTGGGGTGATAACGGGCTTTACGGGCACACTGTATATTTTTCCCATAAAAAATATACTCAAGCTTAAAAAAAAATTAGATTCTCATGGCCGAATCTTCTTCTCCAGGGTAGCTCAATATGTTGTCTGTGTCTTCCTGTGGATTTCCTTCCCGCCCTTGACCTGTAAAATGTTTCTCAAGAAAATCAATTTGTCAACACTCTCCCAATGCGGTCAAAAATACAGACATAATTCAAAACTTTTCTTTTCTGGATGTAAGAAGGTCTAGAAAAAAGCTAGAGACCAAATTTTTCTTCAGCTGCAATACTTTACCTA
>BGPR01048680.1:1399-11493 GCA_013235015.1 Araneus ventricosus
CCCATCAGACCTTTTCAAGATTATGGACCAGCCGGAAGAAGGTGACTCCCTGTCCTTCGCAAACAGAATTCTTCAAGAGCTCTACCCACAAATCCCTACCCCCTTCCAACGCCAGCCTCAGAACCAAACAGCCAGAGAAGAAGCCTTTACCAAAAACGAAATAGCCCGCATCATGCAAAAAGTTCCAATTAAAAAAGCACCTGGTTATGACGGAATAGACTTCATTGTACTCAAAACCATCTTCAGAACCAACCCAGATATTCTCATCACATTTTACAACAAATGTCTGTCACTCCAATGCTTCCCTAACCCACTGAAAACTGGAGTTATAGTCCTTTTCTTAAAAAAAGGGAAAAACAAATCGGACATTAAATCCTACCGCCCAGTTTCCCTCCTTCCAACTTTGGGCAAAATACTGGAGAAATTGCTTTTGGAAAGACTCAACCACCACCTCAGAAGAAATAACCTTCAACATCCAAACCAGTACGGCTTCAGAACCAATAGATCTACTGAAGAAGCAATTCTTGACCTCCTCGATAAGATAAATTCAGCGAAGAACAGCAACCAACATGCCCTGATGATATCCTTGGACATCAAAGGGGCATTTGACCACTTGCAATACACCTCGATTAAAAACAGCCTCGACAACCTGAAGTACCATAGCAACACCCTCGAGACCCTTATAGATATTCTTTCCAACAGGAAAGTTGCAATAAACACCTCACAAGGCCCAGCAACATGGAATCAGCAACAAGGTTGCCCCCAAGGCTCCTGCACAGGACCTGCTTTCTGGAACCTGGTGGCCGACGAAGTGCTCCAGAAAGACTTGCCTCAAGGGGTGCACCTGCAGGCATTTGCAGATGATTTCGTCTTTTTGGTCAATGCCGGGTCAAAACAGGAAGTCAAAAATCTTGCCAATAAAGCATTACAAACCTTCAAGACATGGACCGACAAGCACAAACTTGAAATTTCACTGGACAAAACTTATTATCTCCATATAAACAAAAATAGATCAGGACCAATATGGTACTCAGGAATTAAATGGGGACAAAACAACATAAAAAGAGCATCAGTAATAAAATATTTGGGAGTATTTATTGACGATAAGCTTAACTTCGCGGCTCACCTATCAGCAATAAAGAACAAGTCTTTAATCCTTCACCAAGGGCTCAAGAATGTAGCCGGTACAAGCTGGGGACTCAGTAAAAACATCAGAAGACAGCTGTATCTTACGGTGGTGGAAAAGGTCATTCTCTATGCCTCAGCAGCATGGGCCCACAACATCACTGCTAGACAACAGAGACTCCTGTGTTCTATCCAAAGAAAGTTTCTGCTCAATATCACAGGGGCGTACAACACCACCCCAACGGCGGCTCTCCAGGTCATCGAAGGTCTGATGCCTCTTCACATTAAAGCCAAAATGCAATCAACACTGGTAAGGGTAGGCCGCCTGGGTAGAAATTGCGATTACGAAGGTACCCATTTTGACCATGAAAGCTACGAGCAGCCATCACCACCATCAACAATACACCCAGCACTTTTTAGCCTGGAAGATAGAATCACACATGGGGGACAAGTTCCTTCCAATAGAACGCCAACTGAAGTGTACACAGATCAAACGGGCAGCGCTTTCTGTGTCATTGCAAATGAAGCTATCACTAAAACCTGGAAGGCCAAGCTGAGCCCAGCCAACACTGTGTTCCAAGCAGAAATGCTAGCCCTCAAAGCAGCCATCGAGTGGGCCAACACTGCAAACGAAGATGTCAACATCTGGAGCGACAGCGAGTCTAGCCTCCAAGCTCTTAAATCCTTTAATGTAAAGAGCAAAATCACTCAAGAGGCACAAATGACCCTTCTGGAAAATGCCAGAATCAGGCTCGGCTGGGTTAAAGCACACACAGGCATAAAAGGCAATGAAATAGCAGATACCCTTGCGAAGGAGGCAACCACGGATGGAATTCCAGCCAGCCTTCCATTCCCAAAAAGTTTCCTAAAGAAACAACTTCTACAGCTCTCACTCTCGCGTTGGCAAGCTGAGTGGGACAATGGTGAGACGGGCAGATCGGTCTACAGCATTATACCGAAAATATCTAACAAACAGCTGCACTGGTCCAGAGAATGCATCCAATTCGCCACTGGCCATGGGCCCTTCCCCAGCTACCTCAAGAGATTCGGTCTCCACTCTACAGACTACTGCGGATGTGGGGAAATAGGAAATCCCCTTCACTATGCAACGAGATGTCCACTCACTTTATCTTATCACCACAAGGAACCAAGCCCACAATTCATAGTCCATTGGTGGAAGAGCGCCCTATCCAGAAAACTCTCAAGACGAAATATAGATAACTTAATCACATTCTTGGCGACTAACGAAGACCTAATTAAAAGTCAAAATACAACACCGTCACATACTCCTGCCTAGAAATAGATACTCCCAAAGATTCACCTCCAAGAACCAGAAGTCCGAAGAATTCCCAGTTGAGCAGCAGAGCACACTAACTTAAAAACATCAACCAGCCACCACCAATTCTTCCGTAATTCATTCGAAAAATTCACCCTTCACATCACCGCCAACCCTTGAGTAACAATTCCAGCGATCCCTCAGTATAAATATCAAGAGAGAACAAAAACCAGTCCCACGATTTTTAGGATGGTCGCGACAATTTTCATCATATAACCGGTTGTGTTACATTATTCAATTCTTCTTCTTCGTCGCATCGAACAACACTAACAGCCCCGAATCATGAAGCTCCAACTGTATGAAAAAATGTAACTAAATGAAACATTCAACCCTTTCACTGCACTCAAATTTGATAAATCCCCTTGTAAATTTCTATTATAATACTCGGATTGTAATCCTCACTGTGTTTTTTATTCTTCTTTGTTCATGTAATTATGTTCCCTTTCAAGTGTATTTATATCCTAATGTTGTAATTTTTTTTTTTTTTTTTGCTTTTTCAATAAAGTTTCACACATACTCATCCAACCGACAGGGTGCCGTTTAGGCGCCGAGTTCGGGGGTATGCTGTGGTGTTATGTTTAAAAAGATACATAGAATGAAATATAAAAGTTCCAAAATATTGTTTTAAATCTTATAGTCTTAGAAATGGTAGCAAGAAAATCTATCGGGCGCGAAAAAGGGTATTTGCCATCTGTTGTTTCTCAAATGAAAGCTTGGAAATTTTCCACACTATGAGGCTCTTCTTAAATTGATTTTTTGTAGAGATTAGATAAAGTAGATAAAATTTGATTCGGGAGATTGTTCTGTGGATTTATTTTTATATAAACATGTCTAAATGGTAATAATGTATTTCTTTTGTTTCACTTAACTTTCCATTTAGCATGAAAGAAACGGGTAACCCCCTTCTAAAATGACTGTCATGTTGCCGTATAAAATGTATCATGATATTTGAAACGAAGTGAGAGAAGGGGTAATGTTTAAACTTTAATAGGTAAGAAATATTCTTATATTTTTGCAAATAAAAGGAATAACTTTATTTCAACAGTGTTTTGCCAAAGGTGTGCGATGTTAAATGCGTATAAATAACGTCAATGCTTCTTGCACCGATTGCGATGTCTTTATATGCCGAATTCCATCCTACTATCACCCAAACAAATCCTATTGTTACGAAAAAACGTCCTGTGTGTGTACGGTGGAAACAGTCCAACAAGCAGGAAAATGAAGAATGACTCTTTATTCATAAATATTCAGAATAACACTAAACACATGTAACAGAAACAATAGTTCTTATACAGATTAGCAACGCAAACAGACAAGTAATAACAGTAACGGCGCTTTCGGATTTAGCAACACAAACATTCAGCAAATCACTAATAATGACAGTAACAGCACTTTCAATAGCGCTCAACTCACCGGCTTTGCAGCTCGCACTGCAGTCGAAACCCCCAAATTAATTCCATCCTTTCGGTTACCTCCTTATATATACCCTTTCTCGATTAGTTATGGCGTCACATGGAATTATCTAGTACATTCTGCATATTTCCTCTCCTAACAGAGATATCGAGAAAATTATCGCATTTTCGGGACCATTCGATTTGTTGCCAAGTTTGTCGCCAATGTCAGGGATTCGGGACCGGCTTTTCCACGGCAATCCTTACTTACCTCTGTTAAAACTCTCTTCCCAACTATATGACTAGGAAGGCAGGCAAGCGACACCGCATTTTTGTAACACTATTTTCTTTACAAAGAATCTTTCTTTTTGATATATTGCCGCATATAGTAAAAGCAAAGTTTTCGCAACAAAATTGCTAATTGATATTCTAAAATGTTGTCTCTTATCTTTAAAGCATTAATTTTTCATTTTAAAGGCTTGATTGGGAAAGAGAAACATCGAGAATCATATCTTGTTTCGATACCATATCCTTTCATATTCGGTGAAGCAAAAAATGTGGGGCAATCCTATTCCCCTATATTTAGCATCTTTATCTTTCCCCCTATATTTAGAAACTTTATCTCCCCCGCTTTATATTTAGCATCTGTACCTATCTTCAAACAAATGCTAAAAGTGCTCTTTAGCACTTTCAGGGGCTGTTTGAAACTACAATTTAAAGAATTTTTCTTATTCAAACTGTAATCTTCTGATAATTTCTCATATAAATTGAATATTATAATGAAAACAATAGAAGGCAGAATCAGTTTAATTGTTTCTTTTTTATTTATACTCCCATTAATATCGTTTACACGTAGAATAATAAAATGTTTATGCCCCTGAAAGAAATAAAGAAAAAGAGTGCCAAATGCACATAAAGACAAGATTTTATTTAAATATTGTACTTCTTGTAATGTATTGCTTTTGTACTTTTCAAGGACATTTTTACAAATGCAAAATCAATCGCCTATCTATATCTTTTAGATGAATTCTAAAGAAATAAATAAATCAAAATGATCGATCGATCCTTGTGTTCTTTATGGATGCTTTCAAGAACATGACATGCAACTTGGAAGCAAGTCGAAAGCATTATAAGGAGATTCAAATGGAGTTGGTCTGAGAATTTGCAGTAGATATTGATCTACTAGTGCTCCCATTTTTTTATTTTTCATGAGAAAAATGTTTAGAAATGATTTTGAGTTGACGCTAAATTACTCTTCAGATATAGTTTAGGATTTCACTAGAGCATGAAAAGAATTTGGATTTCTTGAACTTGAGAAAAGTAGGACTTCTTTTTACAAAATGAGATTTCTTTTTACTCGTTCCTTCTAGTTTATTCTCAAATGACTTTTCAACTTATCCTTAAAGTGATCGTGGTTTATATGATACAGAAATATACGCGTTTATAATTAATATAAAATATTTTTTCTCCAAACAAATTATATTTCAGTCATAGCAAGAAATATCGTAAAAGAATGTATTTTCAACACGATGAATATGTAAGTTAAAGAAAAAAATGAAATATAAAATAATTTCTAATATCTTTATTTAGCTCTGAAACCGTTATCGAATTGTACTAGTAGACTCTCTCTGAATTTACTCAAATGTTACTTTTATAAATTCAAAAGGGTGATAGCAGGTATCAAGAGAAACAAAAATTACCATAGAATGTACCACCTCAAACTACGTTTATTCGATGAAAATCGAGAAAATACTCATTCTGGGTGTGATACTGAGAGAAAAAAGTTAAATTATAAGTGCAGAAACATGTAATTGACAAAAGTATTACAATACAGCCTGCTCTATACAACATAAAGGGCAAAAATATGTAAATCATCAATGTCAAAAAGCATAATAATAAGAATAAAAATCATTTATTTGACAGCATGATTCCAACATAGCTTGTGCTGTAATGATTACTGACAGAAAGTGGATAGAGAGAAATGATAAAAGAAGTTTTTGGAAGTTTCGTCAACGGACATTATTACACACTGACGGAAAAACGATTGCCGGACGCCTTCAAAGGAACCGGGCGAGCTAGTGAGGTTTCCGGCTGCGATGTAGATCCGTGTTTTGAGATCATCTAGTGTTTTAACAGGCTTTTCACTAACAAGTGATTATAGGTATCCCCAAAGAGAGAAATCTAAGGGATAAAGGTCCGGGAACAGTGAAGGCCAAGTGAAAGGTTCATGTCAAACCACATGTTCTGGTGCACTGCTGCCGGTAAACCCTGAGTAGGCGATTTTAACCGACTAAATGTGGTTAGCGATAACATCTCCTATAGCAATCATTGTTTTTCTTGGTTTCAACTATCAACCCTCTAAGTTTGTCGTCTTAAGAACATCTTTCTGTAGAAGTCAGAAGCAAAAGAGAGAGAGAGACAACACTTAGTAGAATTATTTATCTGAAAGAAAGAGCATAGTAATTTATTATTTTGGAAACATGAAACTGAATGCGAATTGAAATATTATAATTCTATATACAAGGAAGGTTCGAAAATACCGTATAAGAGGAAGTTATGAGATAATTTATTTAATTAAAAGAAATTTAACCTTATTTTTTGACTTCGTAAGTCTTGCCCTCGACAGAAAATTTGTCCAAATTAGATCTCCTATGGTGAGTGGTTCTTTGATAAAGTCCGCCATTGGGGTTCTCCTCCAATTTTTCCATTTTGATTGTTTTTTCTTTTATGTGTTTTGGCTATTTTATTTTTGGGGAGTTTTTTTTCTTTAATTCTTTAGTGATGGCTTGGTTAGTTGTAGTAAAATGTAGTTGATGCAATCACTGGATGCTGCTGTGTTTGGTGCGCAAAAAGGTGTATTGTTATCATCGTTGATTACTTCTTCTGTTTCATATTTTTCTAGTTTTTTTTCGGTACTTACGTATTAACGCCACCGAGGCTACAGATTGGCGGTAATGCGCCAATAAAGATCAATCTTGTTTACAAAAACCGCCAAATTGGCGGCACTTAAAAACCGCCAAATCTGTAGCTGCGGTGGCGTTGGCGGCACTTAAAAACCGCCAAATTGGCGTTAATGCGTAAGTACAAAAACCGCCAAATTGGCGCCACTTAAAAACCGCCAAATCTGTAGCTGCGGTGGCGTTAATACGTAAGTACCTTTTTTTCTTTTCTAATGTGTTTTAATTTTTTAATTTTTAATTGTTTAGCTTTAAGTACTTCATACTCAGGCATATATAAGATATTATCATCATACAAGCAGAGATAAGATAATCGAAGAAAAAAATATCATCACATTGGACATATAGATTGAATATAAAACGTTCATTTGAATATATTGCCCCATTTAAAAAAAATAAAGACACATCTGCACTTTCTTCCTTTCCTTATATTGAAATTCCGCGATAAGATGTACGTGGACCAAAGTTTCCTCGTACTTTATTTAATTAGTTGACTTTAAAGATATTTTGGAAGCGTTTCAAAAAGTTCCAAAAGCTTCTGCGTGATACATAAATTTAATCCCGTGCTTTAGTTCTTTTGAATAATTTTATTATTGTCTTTATCTTCGAAACTAGAGTGTGAGCATCTTTTTTCCTCTTTTCGTTACGTTCTGAAAACAAATCAAATTGTTTTCTAAAATTGATTATCTTCATGACAATATAACAATCATAGAAAAAATGCAAAAGAGGGTTCCAATGCTGAATAGAGAATACTGCCACTTACAACACACTGATTTTTGCTTAATTTATAGCAAATATTCTAGTTCCTTGCTTTTATCCATATAACTATATGCAGAATAAACAATTTTTAGTCATCACTTATAACAAAAGTGCATTATGTCACGGCTTCTTTACAGAATTAAAGTGCCGATAATAAATTTAAGCTATTTTTGTTGTTTAACTTCCGCTGATTTAAGTTATGTTTTAGTAATTATGTTATTTAGTAAGTATCAGTATAAAATATCGTTTAATTATTTGGGTAAATCAAATTTTTATTTTCGATTTTGTGCAGTTTTCCGCATCCTAATCGACTTCCAACTGAATTTAATTTAAAACTAATTTTGTTAGCAGAAAAATAATAAATATCTATCAGTAATATTTCGCAGACAGAAAATCATACAACGAATTGATACAAGATTTTCAGTAATTCGTCGCTTATTAAGACGACCCCAAAATAACAACCCATTAGGCATGCAGAACAAAAAGAAAGTCATTAACTATACAATACGAAACGAAGTCATTAAAAAGTCTCCATCGAAAATAACAAGTCATCAGCTATCCCGACTACCAAGAACTTCCCGACAGTTAAATGAAAACATCCGATAAATTATTTTCAAATGTCATCAGAACAGAAAGTTCTGCATATTTCCTTATTTCGTCTCAACCCACAGTTAAAGTAACACTCTCGCAGATACTATTTTATTCATTCTAGAATTTTCTTGAATTTATGACCATGTTTTCAGGACTGCAACAAATTAAAAGTAAATAGTCAATCTAAAATTAGATCTCTACAGCAGATTAGAATATTACTAGGTTAGCTCCTGCGAGTTAGTGCAAGGAAAGGTTTCTTCAAAAAAATATTAAGAAGCATTTAGAAAAAGTAATTGACAGCATCTTACGTAATGCGATTAATTATAATATTTGATAGTAATTGTCAAAATGTAATTTAGATTTACTACTGACGTAGTTGCAATCATCGTGGACATAGTGCCAAACTGAGATTTCTGTCGTTAGTTTACCAACTTCTTTTGACGAAACTTCGATATTATTAAGTTTTGTCTGGCGCAGTATAGTCAACGTAATAGCTCTGGCGCCAAAAAAAACTAACCAACTAACCAATAGATATCATTATGTTTTTGTCTCGCGCAGTATAGTGAACGTAATGCCTCTGGCGCCAAAGAAACCAACTAACCAATAGATATCATTAAGTTCTGTCTGGCGCAGTATAGTCAACGTAGTGGCTCTGTCGCCAAAAAAGCCAACTAACCAATCAATATCATTTAATTTTGTTTGGCGCAGTGCAGTCAACGTAATGGCTCTGGCGCTAAAAAAACAACAACCAACCAATCGATATCATTAATTTATGCATAAAAATATGAAATGTAATAAGTATTTAAAATTAGAGCGTGCATTAATGTATTATATAGGGAGAGTGTATATAGGGTGATCCCGAATTCATGGTACAAACGTTAAGGCTTGGTACAGGACACTGTAACAATCATTTATTGTATAGGAATCTGTGGGCGCAAAAGACGCGGTGAGGCGTAAACACAGGAAATAAGAGATGAAAGGAAAGACAAAGTGTTTATTGACAGCGTCGTTGACAAGTGCAGTGTTTACAATGACTGTTCGAAATTCGAAATTGAGTCCACCAACAGTGATACATGTTTGACATCGGCGGTGGAGCAATTGGCGTACTTGTTCAAAGATGCTAGGAATTTCATGCACACGTGGAGCAGCACGTGGATATTCCAGCAACGAGATCCTCATCTCAGTCAACTGGAGTCGCATAAACAAGACTCTTCAGATGTCCCCATAAAAAGTAATCGAGGCTCGATAAATCGGGAGATCGGAAAAGCCAAGGGGCTGGTCCACCACGCCCAATCCATCGAGCCCCAAAAGTGGCATTCAGGTAATTGCGCACATCAATGCTGAAGTGAGCTGGCGCCCCATCATACTAATACTACATTAGGTCACGAATGGCGATCGGAACATCTTGCAGCATTTCTGATCAAACCCTGTTCTAGAAAAATAAAACAACATTGGCCATTGAGTCGCTTCGGTAACAGGTATGAGCCAATCAAAAAGTCGTTGACAATACCTCACCTCGTCACTTGCGCCCATACAATCCTATACAATAAATGATTTTGACAGTGCCTTGTACCAACTCTTAAAGTTTCTTATCAAGAATTCGGGATCACCCTGTACATTTTAAGATAGTTAGAAGTTGGTTAGCTTACAGGTAAGTACAGATTCTTAAGAAACATTGCCTGATGTATCTGTTTTATTAGTATGTGTGTCTAAAGGAATTTTGCTTTCAGGAACGTAATTTGAAAATAATCCGTTTCTCAGAATCGCTGTTGGCTAAAGTCTAGACTAGAGCTAAAAGTAAATAAGCAGTCGACTAATGACAGATTTTATTTCAGGAAACCAAAGACCACAATTCCATTCCTTCTCTAGATAGTGAGTTTGGAAAATAAAAAAAAAATTATAGTTATATATATCTCAAAACCTTTCAAGTCAAAA
>BGPR01048681.1:0-10718 GCA_013235015.1 Araneus ventricosus
ATTTTTTCTTCAATTTAATCTGCAGAAAATTTTCTTATTATATTTTTCTCTAAATATTCTGCAGATTTTTTGAAGACAGAAAAAATCTGTACTTTTTCGTCAATTTAATCTGCAGAAAATTTTCTTATTATATTTTTCTCTAAATATTCTGCAGAATTTTTGAAGACAGAAAAAATCTGCATTTTTTCTTCAATTTAATCTGCATAAAATTTTCTTAATATATTTTTCCCTAAATATTCTGCAGATTTTTTGAAGACAGAAAAAATCTGCATTTTTTCTTCAATTTAATCTGCATAAAATCTGCAAAAAAAAATATTTTTATTTTTTTCTTTAAATTTCCTCTAGATTTTTTAAGACTTTGCATTTTGTCTTCAATTCAATTTTCAGTTATTTAGCAGATTTTCACAAAATCATCAAACTTGACGAATATCTGTTGATTTTTTGAAGATTTAACTGCAATTTCATAATATCGGCATTTCTCTAAATACATATTTTTCACCATATTCTCTAATATTGCAGCTTTATTTTCCAAAGGATGTAAAACAAAATTAGAATGTAATTATCATTATTGTTTAATTCTACAGCAGACAGGAGTTTCAAAAAATTTCATAATCGAAAACTGTCTTAGGCACTAAATTTTTTAAATATGCCAGTGAAAAAATGAATTCTAAATTAATCTTTAAAATAAATATTTGAGGTTTTACCATTTTAAGCTTTTACCCCATAATTTAATTAATTTCTAATTAGTTTCCCTACTGTCTTTCTGATTAGCTATTTTCCTCCAAAAAACAAGGGAAAAGTGGAGTTTGCGCCCTTTGGAGGGAGAGAAAGCTTACCAGAAAGATAGAAGGTGAAAACGAATTTATTGAAAAAGTTGATGATCTCTCTTCTTATATAAAATATATTTATAAAAATAAGCAAAAATTTCAGAAATAAAGGGTAAATTAGTTTAAAGTCTAACCGTTGCCTAGCAACGGAGTAGCGTAGTAGAGTAAATTTGCGTTATTTCAAAATCGTCTGCATGTAATTAACAATTTAATAAATTTTGAAAAAATAATAAAAATTGAAGAATAAATGTCACAGAAATAAAATTGGTATCATTATAAAGGTAAAAATTTGAACTTTAAGATGGTATAAAAATAAATTTAGAGAGATAATTTGCTCCGAAGTTACTGCGGAAAAACTGTTTCGGATAATTTCTAATTAACTGACTGTTTAATTAACATTTGCACTTTGAAAAGTTTATAGTAATCTTCCCCTTGTCTTAATTAATAAGTGTACAAAGGTTTGCTGAAATCAATGCCGTGGTTTAGGAGATGTGGAACAATGACTTTTATTTATATTAAGATCACATTGAAACTTACAAACAACACTTTCCGTGTTCTCTTCTCAAATAACGGCTGTTAATAATTTGAATCAAATTTGCAAATCAATTCTATACAAACTTCCATGAGACTTTTGGAATCTTTAAGTAGTTCCTCAGCTCATAATCTACTCATGAAAGGAATTGAAATCTTCTATAGGCATTTACTTTCAAAAGCGGTTCGTGCTCTATTTTCATTGATATCTTCTCCCGTTGGCATTTCTGGAAAGACAAAGCTACAAAATTAGCTACTGATTTCTGGTCACGACCGATTGTTTATGCCGACTCGAGATGTGCCTTTAATCGGTGGTGGGTTCCTCAATAGCAAGAAAAATGGAACTTATAAACAAATAAACTCCATGTCATGAAACCTATTCTTTCACAATTTGTTTCTGAGCTAAGGTATCCGAACACGTTGAAAAGTCGATTTTCGGCCAAAATTTCCATTTTTTTATTTTTGATATTTTGGATAGTTCATTCATTTACCTTTCTAAAACATATTTAAAGATGAGATATTAATTGTTTCATAACAAACCGGAAGTGGGCATTTAATTAACCGTAAGTTGTCATTTAAAGAGACATAAACCTGTCAAAAATTCTTTTAAACTGCAGTTTTTCAAGTTAATATGATGTTAGTATATTTTTAGGAATATTTTTTAAAGTTTAGATAGTTAATTTAAGCGTGTGGCAAATCTAAAATTTGATTTTCCTCAAAACTAGATTTTATGCATAATTTCCACACTTCTAACATGATAACTCAAGATATTATCATTCGATTGTTCTGAAATTTTGTGTACACTTTCTTCAAATGTTTCTCTAGTGAATGTACTAGAATAATGTATATTGTAATAATATTGTTTTAATTATGGCCTTTTATTTGAAAAATGACATAAAAAATTTGCTGAAAATCTTATAATGATTGTTCGCTTAGCTCTAAAATTTCTATTTTTCCAGAGAACGTTAAAATTCTAGTACAAGCACTAGTCCATAGTATGTAGTTTATTTTAGTATTAGTTTTATTTGAGTTATTACAAAAGTTTGGCCTCTAGCATGTTTGAACTTTTTGAAAATTTCCGCTAAAAAACAGCACAAATTTAGGTTTTTTTGAAAATTCATAATAATTTATACTCAAAAATAATACTCTATTATTAATCTTTATAAAGTTCAAATCTAAAAAAACATATTATGGTGTTTCTATGTAACAATTTTTAAAAAAATTGCTCTGAACGTTTTCGGATACTTTGTGACTTCATGCTAACTCGACTTCGTGTTGGACATGCACGCTTGACACAAATGTTTGCTCTTTGAGAGTCTCCTCCAACTCATTGCGATTGTGGAGACATATCGACTGTAAAGTGTGTCCCTTTTAAAAGATATCGAATGAAGTACTTTCATTCAAACAACTTTAACTTGCCTTTTTACTTTCTCGTATACGAAGTATACAAAGAGAAAGTATTGTAATCGTCAAAAAATTCGAACTCGAGATTTTGACGAATCTCCACATTTTAGACCTCCCTGAGTCCAAAAAAAAAACAATTTTTGAATTATGTCAGTCTGTGTGTCTGTATGTCTTGTGTCTGTGTGTCTGTGAACACGATAACTCGAAAACTATTAGAGATAAAGGGATGGAATTTGGTATGTGAACTTGACACATAATTTGTAGGTTTCTATCAAATTTTGGACAAAATCCGTCCACGGGAAGTCTGTCTGTCTGTCTGTCCGAGGTCATGCGAACACTATAACTCAAACACTTGAATAGTTAGATGGATAAAATTTGGTACACAGTTTTATCATCATGAATATAGGTTCGTATCAAATTTTGGGCCAAATCCGTCAAAGGGTTGACTGTCTGTCGGTCTGTATAATTTACTATTTAAACCAATCCGGTATCTCCACGCGTGAGTTTGTCCTTGAGACGGCAAGAGTGAAACCTAGCAGTGTGCGATTCTTTACCTAGATATTTTTCAATCACTATAATGAAAAACCTTCTGATAGTCATTGAATTCTGGATAACAGTAGGTTCGATATTTTTTAGCCACGCGGGGGAAGGAGAAACGGCACCTTTTGGGAGAAGTATACGAGAAAGTTTAGGGGAGAACACTCCCGCTGGTTTATTAAGAGAAGGCACACATTTTAACCTCTTCATGTACGGACATTGGTGTTTTATATAATATTTAGTTTTCTTGTCTTTCCCCTGGTCTTATTTAATTTTGTGTCTTAGTATAATTACGTTCGGTTTATTCATCTTCCCTCTTTTAACTAGATTTTAATAATTGGTACGTCAAGGAATTTCTTTCCATTTGTTTCTATTAGCCAATCTTAGTTTTCGGTGCAGCTTTTCCCATTCGAGACTCTTGAACCAAATGAATTAAATCAAATATTGTTCTTCACAAGTTCGATCTCGATTTTCCCGGTCTCAATGCTTGAAAAACACGCCAAAATTTAAAATTTTTGCATTTCAACTTTTACCTACTTTTTTAACGATATCGGTGCAGTTACGACCGACTATACTTACTATCGACTGGAGCAATCGAGAGTCTCTAAACTATCGACTGGAGCAAACGAAAGCTTCTAAACTATCGACTGGGGCAATCGAGAGTTTCTAAACTGCAAGAACACCTTTCGATAGTATCGATAATTTTGAAACTATCGATAGTTGAACTATCGATGTTAAGGAACACTAGATGGCACCCTTCTTTTGGGGAATGTGTCGAAGTAATGATTCAACTAAAAGCCTATAGAACACTTCAGATGTTCAGGGATTACCGATAATTTTTTGCATTCTTTGAATTATTGAATGTCGATTTTTTATTACAAGTTTAAAGATGAGAAATAATTCGATGCACGATCTGAATACGGGATACACTGGTAAGGGGCTAACATTAAGAGAAATTAACGTTTTGGTAATTTAACTTTCCACAAATTCAAACGTTTAGAACAAAAATGAAAAATTTGTTTCTTTTTAGGTGTGACTCTTTCTTATCAGTAAAAAAAAAGAAAAGAAACAAACATTAAATGCATTAACATTCATCTATATTTTATGCTGGAGAGTAAATTCGTGTAATATTTAGAATATTGCAGTTGATAATTTTATTTGAAAGTAAACTTGCAGTGCATTGAGTAAAACGGAATTTGATAAACAATCTTTTCCAAATTCAAAAGTTTTATTCGATAAAAAATAACTCGTGTTTTTATATTTAATATCACGTACATTGAAGTATTTTTTGCCGTAAATAAACTCTCCTTCATATCGAGATTTAATATGAAGAATTCTGCGATAAAAAGGAATTTGCTCTCCTTTTTTAAACATAAGCATACATATTTCGCAATGAACCGCCTTTTAAATTGAACACTAAATAAATGAAACTTTTTCCAACTATTTAGAATTGCACATTGAAGCATTTTTCATTTTATTATGACTGCAGACAGGCTTGATAAAATAAATCTTGTTTCTCCAGAAACAACATAAAGGAAACAAATCTACCGAAGAGCTGCAAATAACGTGGATATGTAAAAGCAGTACGATTTTTTGAGTATTTCCCGACGGAGTAATCTTATTAAAATACATTCCTTCATAAGGGTTTTTAGTGAGTATCTGTCACTGCAAAGATTAAAAACATTATTTTTGAGAATCAAAGCGCATTCCGACGTTCTGTTTATTTCGTTTCTACGCAAATAAATCTAATAAATCTAATAAAAAAAATCTAATTTAAATTCTAGATGCAACACATGAGTAGTTTTCCATTCAAATTGCTTCGATGATTTACAAAGTTTTTGCAAGTTTAAACCGACTTTTAGAAGAGAGGAAATTGCCACATCTGCTGAAGAAATATTAGAAAGTTTCGGGATTCATACAAATATAAATAAGAAGACAAAACACAGAGTAAGGAAGAGGAGAAACATATAAAGTGGTAAAGGTTATGATTGTATGCTTTTTGAAGTACACTTACGTCTCTCCATAGTGGTCTAATGGTGTCTCGGGAAAGGAAAAAATTATGACGCTTTTCGCGCTAAAGTTAAACGCTTATAGCTCCGCAACCAAATAACATAGCGAGTTGGTTTTAGTTTCATTTAACAAAGAAAGGTGGACATTGAAGATTGCAAAAAGAATTTTAGAATTTGGAATTATGGTATAGTCACAGTCGAGCTTCAAAGTTGGTGAAAATCGCGAAGAATTTTGATGACGTCACAGCGGCCGATACGTGCGCGCAGACTAATTCATTCATCGATCTGAGGTTCATGCGAAATATTACTCAAGAATTGTTGAATTACGTTGAATTTCGTGCTAAAGTTAAACGCTTATAGTTCCGCAACCAAATGACAGAGAGTTGTTTTTAGTTTCATTTAACGGCGAAAGGTAGATGTTGAAGATTGCAAAAATAATTTTAGAATTTGTAATTACGGTTTAGTCGCAGTCGAGTGCATGTTTACTAATCCTACTATGGTTTGGATTGAGGTCGCTTTTCATTGGCTTTCAGCGTCACGTGACTTCACTTGCTTCTTAATGACGTTAAAGCGCTTTAGCCCAAGTTTATGTTTACAGTACACCCGGTTTTATATAAGCAGTAATGCAGGCAAGTTCAACATTTCTATAAACAAATGAACTTTAGAAATATCCAAATAATCGTAATTAAAAGGTAATTTTGGTTTCTCCATGACGAAATACCTAAGACAAAAATAGAAATCTAAACTATCCTAACGCTCCTATGACATCATTTAGAAGCAAGCGAAGTCACGTGACGCTGACAGCCAATGAAAAGCGACCTCAATCTAAACCATAGTAGGATCCGTAAATATGCCAGTTGAGTTGCAAATTTGGTAAAAATCGCGAAGAATTTTACATAGATAGAGTCACATAGTTACAAGAGACTAATAGTCACTATAGACTATAGAGTTAATAGTCGCTTACAGCTACTTTATCACAGAAAGTCACAGCTGAGTAAGGTAAGCAAATCTACTCCCCTCAGACAGCTCCCGTCGATTTTTTATTTTCTGGTGCATGAATTATACAAAAAAAGTATTGTAATCGTCAATTCGACCTCCCCCAAGACTAAAGGACTTATTTATTGAATTACGCCTGTCGATCTGACTTTCGGACTGTGAACACGAGAACTCAAAACCACGAAGACCCAGACGGTTGGGTATCGGAAACTGAGTAACCCGCCCTGTCGTAACATCTTATACGCATCTCATCTGCCAAACTACAATACCTTTAAAATACACGTAGACAATAGAGCAAGCATCATGACATCTTCCAATTCAAAGAGCACAAACGAAGCAGCAAGAAAAATTTTCAAAATCCTCCTTTCAAATCGAAGAATAAAAGTCTCTTGGGTTAAAGCGCATGAAGGCAATATAGGCAATGAGAGAGCAGACCAACTGGTAAAAGATGCAACACAACATGGGCAACCCTATTCACATACTAAGCTTCCTAAACTGCATAAAAAAGGCCTCCTCCGGAAGAGGATGCTTGAGGAGTGGCAAACCTCATGGAAGAATGGCGATACAGGCAGGAAAATCTATCAACATCATGCCCCTCAGTTAGTCTCCGTCCCTAACTGGGTTGAGAGGATGTATCTTCTTCTTTCAACATGGACCTTCCTGCCACCTCAAAGTGTTCTCACTGTCTGACAGCGATTTGCAGTAGTGGTGGAATTGGCAATTCACTATTGTATTGTGTGAGAAGGTCTTGCAGATGAGGAAGCCAGCGCCAAACTTCGAACAAGAATGGCTGAAAAGGGTTGCCAATAACCTCGTCTCCAGGCAGAAAATTCGTGGGATTATCAAATTCAATAGCAAAAACAGAGATCTTTTCCGGCCTCCCTAGCCTTCAACTTCCCAGCGATCTGAACTAAGTAGCTCAATTGCCGGACATTCCCCCTTCAAATAAAAGAAAGGTATTTCAACATCTAAAGAAAAGAAGACTATTACGAACTAATAGTGTAAAAGTGAAAATGCCTGTGCTGTACATAGTGTATATGTTTCCTTCTTTTTGTTTTTCTTAAATAAAATTCCCGTGTCTTGCCCATCAAACCGTTCAGTGACTGGTCTGGTCACGAGTACGGGGGTAAGGGACGGCGTTCTGTTCTGTCGTAGCATCTAGGAGATTGAATGACGATCGCTGCAACAGTTTGGATACTGAGGTCGGAGTCCTAACGGTCATCACCGGCTAGGGTAACTCGGCCAATCTTTACTCCATAATTGTAGATTTCTATCAAATTTTAGACAAAATCCATCAACGTACATGCGATCACAACTAAAAACTCAGAATCCAGTTGGGTGAAATTTAGTATATGGTTTCATTATCAGAATTGTGGATACATATCAAACTTTGGATCAAATACCTAAATTTCATTCACTTTGCTTGCCCTTTTTTAATTCATCGTCATAATTAGAGATGCATAATTCATCATGATGAGATGCATGGTGGGAGAAAACCCCCATCGGAACGTTTTTGAATATTTCCTTGCCATTGGTTTTGATTGTCATATTTTAAATTTCATTGCTTTTTAAATTTTCTGAAACAGTTTGTATTTTAGTCATAAACGTAACAGTTTGTATTTTAGTCATAATCGTAACAGTTTGTATTTTACTCATAATTATCTTTGTCATGATATTGAGCTTTTAACATGTTTCACAGTTTTTGTGTAGTTGTTCATATGGTCTTAAATCCTTTTTGTTCTGTTTTGTTCATTATAGCTAGAAGCAAAATTTTATCATCGTACGCGAAAGTCAATGGGAGAGCGAGAATTCTGTTAGGGATGGAAAAAAAAAGCCTACCAGGTTTTTTTTTTGTTTCGGTTAACAATTTTTTCGGTTATTTTTTGTTCCGGTTATAACCGGTTATTTTTTAAAATCCAATAATCGGGTAAAGAAAACCGGATCAGAAGATAGGTTCGATTAGACTAAAACTTACCAAGTTATGAAGCTTTGAATTTCATCATCTTAGGCTCTTAACTGGTTATTTATTACCTGCAACCGCTTTTTCGAGGCGTCTGTTGGTTCTCGGATTACTGAAACAGTCTTTATGAACAGATAAATATTGGCTAATGAATTGATTTCCTGTAAAAAAAATAATAAAACTTTTTGTCTAAAAACGGCGTTTTTTTAATAAAAAAAAATCGACGGGAGGTCGTCTCTGCGAAGCTGCCTCTGGGATTGAGGGGCGTAAACTTCCCTTACTCAATTGTGACTTTCTGTAACTAAAGTAGTTCTATGTGACTATTAACTCTATAGTCGATAGTGACTATTAGTCTTGTGTGACTATGTAAAATTCTTCGTGATTTTCACCAACTTCGCAATTCGACTGTGACTAAACCGTAATTATAAATTCTAAAATTATTTTTGCAATCTTCAATGTCTACATGTCTCTGTTAAATGAAACTAAAACCAACTCTCTATGTCATTTGGTTGCGGAGCTGTAAGCGTTTAACTTCAGCATGAAATTCGACGCAATTCAACAATTCTTGAGTAATATTTCGCGCGATCGATGACTGAATTGCCTTAGTTTGCGTGCGCGCGCATCGGTCGCTGCGACGTCATCAAATTTCTTCATGATTTTCACCAACTTTGCAGCTCGATTGTGACTAAACCGTAATTCCAAATTCTAAAATTCCTTTTGGAATCTTCAATGTCTACCTGTTTCTGTCAAATCAAACTAAAACCATCTCTCTATATTATTTGGTTGGGGAGCTATAGGCGTTTAACTTTAGCGTGAAAAGCGTCATAATTTTTTCCTTTCCCGACGCACCATTAGACCACTATGGATAAACGCAAGTCTACGTCCAAAAAATGAAAACCTGTTATTCAAAAAAACCGGTAATTTTGAGCGGTTATAACCGCCAGATTGAACTGGAGGTGAAAATGTGGCGCATGTGGGGGTGTATGTCGCGCACATCAGAAGGCGCTGCTGGATGAATAAAACAATTTATTTAATACAAACAACAATATTAAAAACGGTATGTCATGACGCTTCAAGATGTTAGGGTAAGCCCATGGACTTCAAAACACGGGTAAAGAAAACATCTGTCACCGGAGGAACCGGGTGTAAATAATCTGGAAAGAAAAAGGCAAAAGAGAGAAAGAGTTCTCGGTTGAACGTCTTCATATACCAAAGCGGCTCAATCTCATGATACCACTTTTACGCAAGTCGAATCTGATTGGCTAATCGGATCATGTTATCGGTCACATGGATTTCTCGCCAATATTCCAGTAACTTTTTTGATTTTGACTGTGCGCGGTTTTTTCAATTACAAGCTTATGACGCTTTACGTTTTCAATGAAAAAGCGAAGCTACGAGGTTCCCACTTTGCTGAAAGCGAAGCCGCTGATGATTTTTAAAGTTAAACAATTTGCCCGGTACCCACTTCAGATGCCGAAGGCATCGCGTGAGCTTGCGCAATCACTAGGTCATGTGAGCTGACAAACCAATCAGATTCGACTTGCGTAAGGTGGTATCATGGGATTGAGGCGCCTGTTTCATATACTCCGCTGGCGGTAAATCCTTAAGTTGCCAGGAGCTGGTTCATAATTACGACGAGCCAGGCACGACGAACATGGTGGTCAGAGACAAGGTCCGAATCTTTTAATTCGAGTCCGCTACAAAAAAACCTGAATAACCGAAAACTGGTTATGTTCGCAATAACCAACATACCTACCCTCTGTTTTTAATATCAGTCTACGATGAAGTTTCCTTCCGAGGGAGAAAACTTTCGATTATTCAAATGAAGAATAACAAATGGCGGCACCTACAGCGGCTGACATTTCGCAAACACGGCTTATACGCAATCCAAACTCTCCACGAAAAAATTTCTTTTTAAACGTCTAAGAAAAGGATGAGGTTTCTCGGAGAATATAAATCCTTTCTTAATCTATTGAAAGTATTCAAACGATTTGGGAGATCCAGTCCTCTCTCTCTTTCAGCGTTTCGTCCTCCCCTGTACCACCTATGGACATCCGACCACGCTCCGATGCATTCAATACGGATTTGCTTTCGTTCTGAACCACTTGAATCGACCTTTCGACTGTATTCGGAAATTGGAAAATGGAATTTATTCGAAGCTGAGAAAAGTTTCGCGATCACTTGGGAAGTTAAATGATATTAAAGTCGAACCGTTAAACATCTGGAAATTACGGTAATTCATCGAGATTTCTTCAAGTTTTAATAAATCGAACGATTAAACAGCTGGAAATTACGGTAATTCGTCGAGATTTCTTCAAGTATTTATAAGTCGAACGGTTAAATAGCTGGAAATTACGGTAATTCATCGAGATTTCTTCAATTTTTAATAAGTCGAACGGTTAAACATCTGGAAATTACGGTAATTCGTCGAGATTTCTTCAAGTATTTATAAGT